>VUQH01040571.1:0-25770 GCA_015106775.1 Etroplus canarensis
TGCAAGGGTATGCAGTGTGTGGTGGGTATGTGGGTATATTTATGTATGTATGTGTATATGTTATTGGTTTGTGAAATAATTTTGAAAAAGACAATAAATATATTGGCCAAAAAAAAAAAGATTTATGAACGCTGTAAAATGTAGCCCCCATTTTCTTTCTTCCTCCCCCCCTTTCCTTTTTTAAAAAAATTTATTTATTTTTTAATTATTTTTTATTGTTTTTTAAAATTTATTTATTATTCTTATTTATTTATTTATTTTGTTTTTTCTTAATTTATTTTTATTTATTTATTTTCTATTTTTTATGATGCAAGGGTATGCAGTCTGTGTGTGTGTATGTATGTGTATATGTTATGTGTTTGTGAAATAATTTTGAAAAAGACAATAAACATATTGGCGCAAAAAAAACCCCAAACCATTTCCCCTCTGTGCTGTCCCTCCATGAAAGTGACTTTCAATAGAGGTAAAATAGGTGCTTAGTTATTTTTTTTTACTTTAAAAACATACAATAAATACAGAACAGGAATATCAACAACATACTGTAATGAAACTGTGGCACTCTTGATGCAGGTACAGTTCAAATGCAGGAGAGTCTTTTAGTATATAATCTTGGTGTAATTGCACTTTTTTGACAACACTGTAAGATGTTTCATAAACAGAGCATTTTAGCATTTGTTCCGATGCCATCATTACATCTGACATAAGAAAACAGACAACCTCTTTTTAGCTGCTTACACAGTGGTTACAGAAAGTGAGTACTCACCCACCTCAGTGTCACAGAGAAGTCATCAATTTAAGGAAAAACCCTTCGTTCAGCATAGATAATCTTTGCATTGGTGATGCATATCTTACGCCAAGAGGAAAGCACAAAGGATAAATGAAGCCAGCAGGTCTAATGCCACATTTTTTGTTAATAAAGCTTTCTAAGCTTTTCTTTGACAAATATTAATTCTAGGTATGACTACTGACTCTAGGAAGAGCAACTGCTTTTTTAAAGACAGATAACTAAATGGGAAGTTCAGGTCTAATTCTGTGCTTAATCAATAGGGTCACCAATTTGTAGTGACTCAGACACAGCTGAAGTTGAGACAATGTTTAAATGGTGGCCACGTCTTTATTTTCCCTCAACCGAGGAGAAAATGGCACCTTTATCAGAAACAAGAGAGAAAAGATTTTTGAAGTAGAATAATCATCACAACAAAACACTGACCTTGTTGCCCGTCCCTGCACAGCAGATGCCCAGAGCCATGGCGGCTCCACAGCGCACATGAGGGTTGTAGCTTTCTGACAAAAGAGAGACAACACTGGGACACTGCTCAGGGGTCCTGGAGAGACAAAAGTGAAAGAGAAAACAAAGAAGTACTTAAAGTTTACCACCTACAGTAAGCATGAATTTAAAAAAGGAAACCTAATAGCAAAGAACACAACAATGAAAGAGTGAGAATGCTCATTTAGAGCCAAATGTTTGGCTTAGGATGGATACACACACACACACACACACACACACACACAGTTATATCCCAAGCTGCTTAATTTTCCAAATGTTCATTACACAGAACTCCAAGAGGAACTACAACCAGAACTTCAATGATGTAGTAGCTTAACAGGCTCACGAATCATCACAATTCCAAAGTTACGGTAATGTGTGAAGTGCATAAAGTGAAAACGTTTTCTTGTCATTGGCTGGCTTTAGTATCCCCGTAGTGTAGTGTTTTACACATTTGCCTTACAAGCAAAAGGTCCCTGGTTTGATTCCAGGTGGGGACAAAAATCCCTCTCGCCATGGAGGGTTAAGTCAGGAAGGGCATCTGGTGTAAAACCTCTGCCAAATTACCAATGCAGATTAATACGTTGGGGTGACCCCTTGGGGAGAATACAACGGAGCAGCAGAAGGTACATTTCAGTTGCATACACTAATGAGAATTAAAATCCACTGAGAAGTCAAGGAGGCTTGCAAGCAGTCATATTCAGGAAAATAACACTTGTTCTTATGACATCATTATGCCATAAGATGGGCACATGCAAACACTCATTCAGAGATAACGGTGTGTAAGTTTGATTCATTTCTAGCCAATACTCTAGGAGGAGTAGCAATTCTTGTAAACTATGGAAGGACATATGAATGGAAGGATACAGTAGTAAAAACACTTCAGGACATATACAAACATCTACCAAGGATCACAATACTGGTGTACAGTACAACTACATGACAAACCTATTACAAGTTGCCAAGATGAAAACCACAAAGTTAGCACTTGTGAATAAAGTGAAAACTTCTGCCAAATTACCAATGCAGATAAATCCGCTGCGGTGACTCCTTGGTGGAGAGTACAAGGGAGCAGCCGAAAGGTACATTCATTCATTCTATGGAGCTACAAAAAACAATACTTCACATAAAACAGCCCCCGCAGTATATTAAAGATGCAGCCACAGCCTGGGTGATAAATACAGCTATTAAATCCAGACATTTCATATTTAGTTTATCTGGTGACAATGTCAAGTTTTTGTTATTTTGATTCTCTGAAACATTCCAAAAGAAAAGTTTCATTGAAACACATCAAAAACAAGCGTGGCATGGAATGTTATCTGATAATTTACTTGTGATAACACCAGCTCTGCCTGGGCTTGATGGATAAGCTGATTGGCAAGATTAGTCATTGCCTTTAAATTCTGCAGAAAGTTTGGGTCTCCTTCAAACTGCCAAATGGAAGCCAGTCAGTCAGGTTGTAATTAAAATGGAAAAGGAAAATGACAAAGCCAAAATTAAACAAAAAAGGAAAAAAGTTAAAGTCACTTAAAACCAGAGGCTCAGACCTTCACTGTTACATTTAACCAATCGAACCAGCAATGCTTTATTGGAATAAAAGAGGCTTCTATTGTTTCTCACATAAACCTAAAAGCTACAAAGTTAAGAAACAACAGAAGAAACAGAGTTGAAGAATAAACAAATAGTGGTGCCAAGTCCACTGATTTTTAAAAATTTGTGTATTCATGTATTTGCTCCATTTAACAATGAAATGTGTTCACAAATCGTATGAAAAGTATGGCACTTGATATATACTGAGATTATTAAAAACTTGAAAACATAAAAATATGCTGTTTGTAGCTCTGTAGCTTTAGAAAAGATGATCAACTTCACTACTGACTAGATTAAGTGGAGTGAGTCAGTATACAGAAGCTACAATACAACATGTTACACACGTTTCTGTTAGAAGGCAGCCAAGATGTTTGAATCCCTTTGTTTCCACTCATCATTGAAGGCAGCTGCCTAAATGAACACAATGTATACTATGCAGCAGAAACAGACAACGTTATGGTGAGGGTTAACTATATCTTGGAATTAATACGTCACCTGAACAAGTTCCTGAAAATTATGTCATAAGATCAAGAGTTCATTCTTCAATGAGTAATCTCTACTGGTTTGTTTGTAATTAAAAGCTCAGCTCAACATTATATTAGGATTTAGCAAGATCACAAATAGCAATCGCTCGGAGATGTGGATCACATTTCACTGTCACCTAAGAAGGTTTTATTCTATTTTGGTAGAATGATGATGCCCTTCAATCCACATGATTGTAAAGCCCTCACATACACTTTGTAATTTTTGGCTTCATGAATAAAAGTGACCTTATTAACAGGTTGGTTAAATTAAAAAAAAAAAAAACCTTTGCAAGAACCTTGACAACAAGAGTTCTTTTTAATAGCCAGAAAACCTGGCTGTCATTTATGATTCTTTTTTATAAATTGATTGCACAATAGCTTGAGGCACACCTTGAGAAAACAGTCATGGGTTTTCCAAATAGTTCATCTGAAGCCTTTTCAATCTTTTTGGAGTTAAAGATTACTTTCTGAAATGATCAAAATAGAAGAAGTCAGATGGAAAGAAGAAATCAATATGTAGCATTTGTTCTGTATGAAAAGGCTATGATGCAGTGATGTCTGTATTTCGAGTCAAACTTCAATATATTTTTAATGTTTGATGGATTTAAAAACCACAGAATTAACTTAAAAAAAGAGAACAAGACATGGGGAAAATAGATATGAAATTATTAGAATAAGACACCAATTAACACCAACAATGGTTTGAAAATGCATTCAGCTTGTTGTGGACTAAAAAATATTTTTTCAAACATGCAAGTAAATATTTTTGAGTATATACACGCATGCATCACAATATCAGAGTGATACAGTCTGATGAAGCAGTGATTTAATGACTCCTTCATTACAGGCCACACATGTACTGAAGGTTTATCATAGACGCAGACAAAAAGCCTACACTATATGGACTAAAGTATTAGGCTACCTACATACAGTGGACATAGAACGTTAACACACTCCCTGATAAAATTGTCTAAAATCTCTTGCTAAGCTGAAGCTCTAAGATTTCCCTTCACTGGACCTAAGGAGCCCAAGTTCAACCACGCAAAAAAAAAAAAAAAAGATCTCAGCAAAAAATTGGAATTGAACAATAAGACCTGCAGTGTGAACGCAGCCTTACACTTGTCTGTAGACCATCTAGGAGAAAAGAAATTTCATCAACTGCTTGTTGCAATCATTTTTGAAAATGTCAATCTATCCTATGGCAGTCCCACACGGGAATTCAGTGAACTCTTTAGACTAACCCATTCTTTCACACATTTGTAGAGGTAGACCATATGGCTAGATGCTTACTTTTATACACCTGCGTGGAACCATATTAAACACCTGAATTTAATGATTAAGAGGTTAGGCCAATTCTTTTGTTTACGCAGTGGAGCTACACAGTTTATATATCTATTTTTCCACTTGAAATGTGACTAGCAGATATTAATGTAGTCTTACAAGCAGACCATATTAGGCTGCTTCCTGGCTGTTACAGCCAGTCATAAAATACATCCCGAAAACACCTGGACAATGTTATTTTTTTAATCAGCTTTATTGGCTTTTATCATTTACGCTAAAACATAATTAAAATTTATCCAAAGAGTAAACAAAACAAAACTGGGTGAGTATACTGCTTTCATTTTAAGTGATAAGCAGCTGCTTCATAGGTAAATTGTAAAATAAGCTAAAAGGGAAAACATTTTTCAGTTCATGCCAATTTGCTTTATTTCTAATTGAACATAATAAAACTATATTTTTGTTACTGCAATTTAAAAGTAAGAAAATGACTAGATCCTCAGAAATAAGATTAACTATCATTCTGATAGACAATAATTAAAAAGTTAAAAGGATTTTAACAAGAAATGGGAAAGCAGATGCTTCATAGATAACCACAGACGTCTCTTCTAATCATAGCGCTGTAAGTGTGGCTAATACCCGACGTGATGATTTAAGACAAATTTAAAATACAATTTAGCTTCACTTCTGGGACTGAAGAGATTAAACTTAACCCAAACAGACAAGCACAGTAAAACTTAACAGTGCAATTTATCCCCTGCAGGTATTGTCACCTTCAGTGAATTAAAGAGCATGCATCAGCTACAACATCAGACCATTAGACTATTACTGCAAGACCCAAGGGTACAGTTTGAATTTCTCACAGCGATATATACATATCGTATAGAAGGAAATGGAATTTTCTCAGCCTTAAGATGTGAACTATGCAGTTTAAGTACATTTTCGAGTACGTACCACCACACAAAAGGTTCTCCTCATACAACACTGCTACCTCCCCCTCCTCACTGCTTGCTTTAAACAGAGGAGTGAACAGAAAGTGACAAATATAAACAGTGGGATGGCTGTGTTGAAGGAAATTACCTCCCAGAATAACTGGCATGTTGCCAGCATGAAGACATTCATCTGTTTTGTAAAGAGACTGACTCACTTGCAAGATGAAGGAGGAGGGAGGGGAAGAGTGAGAGAGCGAAAGAGACCAGAGAGAGTGTGAGCTGATTGCAGGCTGTGGACGAGAGGCAACGAGTGGGAACGGCAGAGAAGCAGAGGAGCCACAACATCTGAAAGTTTTAAACCTGTGATCGCGGTAGGTGACGCGCAGCAAGACTGGAAGTTCCTCCAACATGTGGAAGCAAACAAATTCCACATCATGGACCGTTTCAGACTAAGACAGATTTAGGATTTGCTGCTGAGGGAGGGCATTCTCTCACATTCTTATATGGGAGAGGAAGACATATAAAGATGAGATAGGGGACATTATAAAAGACTGCTGTCCCACCCTACAAGGTGTGCAAAGACTGAAATGCACTCTGTGTTTAGCAGCACCCTTTTCCCAGCACAGGATATTTCACATGACAGTTAAGACTCAGGAACGCCAAAGAAGGAGGATAAAGAAGTACAAAAAAACGTTACCTTGGGGAGCAGGTAAGAAACTTTTCAAAAACATAATAGTACAAATTTATGCAGTAGTTTACTTTTTATTTTCAAAAACAATAGTGGTTTCAGAATCAGCTTAACTGTTGTTTTGCAACTAAAATCTCATCACAAAGACATTTAAGGCACATAGATTCAAAACCTGAAAAATGTGTACACCTTAAATATGTATATATGAGAGCAAATGTCATACAAAACTACTTATAGCTTTAATTAAACTTTAACTGTACCACAATAGAAATTTAAAAAGCTTGTAAACCATTATTCTGTTTTCCAGCTCAGTCAATTTCATATAATTCATAATCAGCCTTTTCATTACTAATCATAAACATGTCATCATTTTGTCATCACTCAGGCAAATCAAAGCAAACAAGCTACCACTATCCCTTTAACAGACCTACTTCTTCTTCTTTTAAGTGGATGACAAGAGTATCAGCTGCCTGGGAAAGTGAAGACCCCTGCTAACATCTCACTGTGGAACTACTAATCGTGGTGGGATTATTGCCAGGACTGGATTTTATTGCACTGGACCCTTTTCCATTCCTTCAAGCAGCAGATCCTCTACTAATTGTCAGATTTTCCTTTTGGCTTGTAAACTGCAGAAAGGATGCAGGATCTTGTGTGCTGCCCCTGAGCTGTCCCACCCTATCCTGTACCCTTGCCTGTGGGACCCAGTGACCATGCTGACCGAGCCTCCCAGACCAGAAAGATCAGAACCCCGACCCACACTCCGGCCCGCTGTATGCTCGGCAGCACCATGTCTCAGTCAGTTGTGGCACCGTTCGAGGCCAACAGCTCACATGCAGGCAAAACGCCTGAGATTCATCTGAAATGGGCAGCCCTGCTCATTGTCATGGTCATTATTCCCACCATCGGAGGAAACATCCTAGTCATTCTTGCTGTGTCTCTTGAGAAAAAGCTGCAGAATGCAACCAACTACTTTCTAATGTCACTTGCTGTAGCTGATCTGCTGGTAGGACTCCTAGTGATGCCAATTGCGCTCGTCACGGTTCTCTACAGTAAGTTTATCATGGGGCTTTGGATTTGAAATTGCCAATCTATCTTGTCTTTGAAACAAATCTCTGCAGTACACAAGCAATAAATACTCAGAAACAGCCATTAATCTGTTATTTACATATGCTTTAAATACTGTCTTTATTACACGCAGCATAGTAATAAAGAAGCGCAGGTAAAAGACCTATAAAGCAAAACATAACATGTCTTACCTTTCCCTTTTTAAACAACTGGTTTTTTTTTTAAATTACAATTTATGATTATACATAAAGAAAAAACAGTATCCAGTTTAAACTCAACTAATACCAAGATCTCCCACCTATTAACTGCCACCCACCCACCCGCATCTGTCGTGTGTCACCAAATAAAGCACTAAAAAGGGGATGGATCCAGCAACGCTTTAAAACGAGTTCAGGAGTGCCCGAAGAGCATGCCCCAATTGACTGTAAGTTGTAGTTAGCCTTTATCAGCCGTTAACGTTTTTACAAAATGGGCCAGAAGACTTGTAACACAGGAGGATAAAAATGATTTGTGGGCAATATTGAAGCCAATCGTGTCCGTCTCTAAACAAATTAGTCTAGATGAAATATAATAGAGAGTGGACATTAATGCACTACTTCCTCTGGCAAGTATGTATGTATGTATGTATGTATGTATGTGGTAAGTAGCTGCTCTGTGGGACTATTACCATGGAAAGACATGCTCCAATTAATTCCATTAATAGTGTTGGGCAAATACAGCTGCAGGGGAACTGATTTAAACTTCTTTTATCTATTTTTTTATTACAGCTAGAAAATACAGAGCTAAGCTGAAACCACACATTAATTCTTCATAAATTCAATTGAAGGATAATGAGCCATATTATAATTACATCTAACACACAGGAGTGGGTATGTGGATGTGACACACTGTAAACTGCACAAGATAGACTGGTCATAGATGCTGCTTAAACACTTATCTTAATGCAGAAGCTAATTAAATAAGAGCTTCCAATTAATCTTCTATAGCATCTATTTTGGTAACAAATCTGTATCTAGAAACATGACAATCACATTCTAAATATTGAATTATTAAAAAGAATGCCAGCTGTCAGGGTTTTACATTATTTAAATACAAGTCAATAAATCAACAGCCATGCTTTGTGGCTCCTTATAACAATATTTATTTAACTTTTCACAGAGGCATCATATAAATTACGTTGGTCAATCTAACCAGAAGCTTAAGCCCCTTTCATATTGCTTTAACTGAGCATGCTGAGAAGGTTGAGGGACCAAAAATCAACTAATATATTGAGTACTACATTTTTATCTTCTGCATGCAGGAATGTTTGCCTCCCTCCAAAGCGATTTTAGCCAACACCAAAGGGAATTCACAAGTACTGGAATAAAATAATTTTAAACCTGTTTTATTTTGGGGTTTTAATTTAACTGAGCCTAACAGAATTTTCTGCTCATTAAATAGCCAGAACTAACACACCAAAAAAGATGGATTTATGTTCCATAAAGTAAGACAGACTTATTCCTTTTATATTTAATTGTGCCTGCTTCAGTAGACTCCCAAATGCTAATTTTGAGCTAAGAAAAACTGATATTATTACAAAGTAGCTCAGAAACATAAAGGAAAAAAGTGTGTGGATTTTTTGAAAAACTTTCATTTAAATGTATGGCCCTCTGAGGCAATTTATCTAGGCCAAATAACATTTAGTCCTGAGAACCATAACATGAGTGCAGTAACATGACAACGCACCCATCTCAATAACTGGGAAAAGTACATGTTCAATTAAAATACACCAATTTCCCTTTTGGATTTGGCAGAGTGAAAAAAATCAGAATTTATGATTTGGTGATTTTACTTAGAAAGTTGTATACTCTAGCACGAATACTAATCGGTACATACGAAATTATCATAGCTAATAATTTTAAAACAAATATTCATTGGTGGTGTTTCTTTAACAGCAGTACTTGTATCTGCCAATTTGCTGCAATATTTTTAAAAACAGGCTCCTAAAATATGTTCTCCATTTGTGAAATATATTTTCAGACTCAGCAGCTGTCATCCCCTTCTATTTAGAGAGAGATGACGTGCTGAGGTCACAGGAAAGAGTGTGAGTACATAAAACATACAGATACAGTGTGTAATCAAGCCTAGTGTGATAAGGTGAAGCAGCGCTTGAAACAAAATAATAGACAATTTAGACAGTGATAAACAATAAAAAAAACTTAAGCTGATAGACTAATACAGTTCTGTTTGTTTTGTGTTAATTAAGACAGGTATCACTGTTAATTAAGGGTAGAAATGCCCTAGTCTTGTGTGCCTGTGCTCATTATTTCTCCATGTTTTGTAACTTGCTAAATTATTCTTACATCAAAATTGCTCTCCCTTCTTGTACTGCACTTCACAGCTACATATCAAATCAAATTTGATTTGGTTTAACTTGATATTTAACTATTTTCATATAACCACAAGACTTTTACATTGTGGGAAACTAGCAGAGCAGTGCTACACTTAGAGGTATTTGGTTTGAGAATAAAGAATGTGGTTGAGATGTAACTGATCTTTTTACCTTCATCCCCCTTCTTCTGTCCTAATGAGATGTACAGGAAAGCTAACAGAAAGTACTTTGCAGCTTCTTAGCCCATTTTTTTCTTTTCAACTCTATATTGTGTCATAATTATTAGGCCCTGCTCACCTTTAGCAATCCAATTACCTCAAAAGGATTAAATGCCTTGAGTAACTAAACTCTCTCCAGCATAATCATCATAACTACCTTTTAAATTTGATCATCCAGTCTGTCTACTTGCTTCTACTTGCCTATCCAACTTAGAGCTGGCGCCAGTCAACAGAGAAACTTAGTTTATTTTGAGTTAACATAGATATGTTTTAGATAAAAGAGGATGCAACACACAATTCGAGAAAATGCTTCCAGTATTCAGTCACTTTCCCACATCTGCTCAACAGAAATATACACACACCTGGAAAATGTAAGAGGCCCTCTTGTTTATAATATAAGCTACGTGAACAGAAACTATTGTAAACCTAAAATAAAACATTGTGTAACTAAGAAAAAAAGATTTTGTGAGAAGCCAGATTTCTTTGTTGATTTCCTAGTAAGTTTTTATGTATTTATTAATCAATAACGGCAATGCCATATATAAATCTGATTTCCTGAAACCCCTCAATATTTTCTTTTTATTTTAAGAGCTGTGGGTCAGACTTTTTTTGTGCAATGTGGTATAGGCTTCTTTAATAGTGGATCACAACATATAGAACATTTTGAACAGTAAGACATTTCTGGCAAAGATAAGCAACAGCAAATATATTCTCTCCCTTTTTTTTACTAGTAAAACTAGAGCACTATTCTTTCAAAAAGCCTGTAGTGTTGGTTTTCATATATCTACACTTGTAAAATGTGACTAACAGTTATCAGAAAAAGAAAGAAAATAAAATAAGAGTTTGGTAATTCTTAAATCAACAAACAAAAACACTGTAATAAGAAAAATGTGGACTGGTGACTCAAGCCTTGTGTAACTGGGAACTGCAGGAGGTCTCTAGATTATGCTCTATTAAACTGTTTGGTGTGTCATATGGTAGAGCAAGGATGCTTTCAAAGGCAACAATGAAACAACAATAATAATGCTCATTTTTGAAGAGGTATGTAAAAGTGTAGGTTGCTTTAGAAACATTGTAAAACTAGTACAACAACTTAGGACTTCATGAAATTGGTACAGAGCATTATTAGCCAATGAAGAAAACTTCAAGTTCAAACTAAAAACAGATTATGGAGCACAAGAAAGCAGTGCAGTGAAAGAAAGGGGAGATGGGCACAGTACAAGAAAATTATAAAGAATATTTCAACAACAGTATTTTGCTATGTTAATGGATGACGAGACAAAAGCCAGAACAACTGCTTGCCAGTTTATGCCCTGAATTCAAAATAAACACTACTGTTGAGCATAGTCTCTGCCCATAAGCTGCTCCATCAACTCTATAAACAGTCAGCGAACCTTCCTTTTTCCAGTAAAGCAATTTCTCACAGATAAACAAACACCAATCTTTTGCATGAGTACTACTTCAAATCCCTTACCAATGTGTTATATTCACCTAATGGCAGCTAGTATGACCATATTCTTTTTGAAAAAAAAAGATGAGTTAGACTGTAAATGCATTAAATTAGCAGCTAATTGCAGAGAAACTATCACGGAAAATTAATGAACATGCCAAAAGTTTATAGCCTTTATTAATTTCCATCTCATCTTCTTTTTAGACTCTGGATGGCCTCTTCCTGAGTTTCTCTGCCCCATTTGGCTCTTTCTTGATGTACTTTTTTCTACTGCATCCATCATGCACCTTTGTGCCATTTCACTGGATCGTTACATTGCCATCAAGAAGCCGATTCAACACAGCCAGTACAAATCCAGAGCCAAAGCACTGGTCAAGATTGCACTGGTGTGGCTCATATCAATTTGTAAGTATGTCAGTTCAGATTTCTGAGTCTTCTTCAGCAATACAGCAATCTTTAAGAGTCAAATCTCTTGACATAAAAGCCACAACAGACCCGGTTTATATACACTCAGAAGTATTTGTACTACAATCACATTTTAATCGTTTGATTTAAAATCCACTGTAGAGGTGCGCAGAGTCAACATCACCAAAAAATGTGTCACGGTCCGAAAACTGCCCAACTGTAAAGACTACAAGGCCAAAACTGCAAGTTTTAAATAAGATAAAAACAGCTGTGCCTCAAAATTGTCTGTGTGTTTAGGATCCTACTTCAATACATGCCAATACATTCTACTTTACAGCATCTGGTCATTATGCTCAACATTAAAAAATAAAAAAACAGATTTCTCCAAATTCACTGAGGTATTACAGCTCAGTACTCACAGCACTAAAGGCACAGTCCCTTTGGCTTTCAGGTCTGATTTTATTTAAGGTTCCTAAGCTGACTGTACACTGATGCTTACTTTAGGTGATCATGGCAAACCAGGAAATGATTAGTTCACTGGATTTTGTAAGGAAAATGATTTTGCAATCAGTCTTGCCTTGTTATTAGAGACACATTTACGTAAAGGTAGAGCTTCCACTGAGATGAAAAATTACTGGATTTGGTGTTAACATCAAAAGCAATCAAAAACTCAACTATCAGCCAATGTGCTACTCATCAAATCAGTGTGATTAAAATAACAGCCACTGTTTGAAAATATTAATGGTTTTTGTCATATTTCCAGGTATTGCAATCCCAATTCCTATTCGGGGTCTTCAGAACTACCATCTTCCCAACAACATCACCTTCAACAGTAACCACACGTGCCTGCTGAAACCAACCACCTTCTCGGATTTTATCATTTTTGGCTCCTTGGCAGCATTCTTCATCCCTTTGACTATCATGATGGTCATTTACCTACTTACTGTCCAGGTGTTGCGCAAAAAAGTTTATTTGCTCAGGTCAAAGGTTACTCAACGCTTTAGCTCTCCAACAGTCTCCACAGTTTTTCAAAGGGAACAGTCTATGACTTCAACTGAAGCTGAGCAAATGAATGTGCTGGATAACACACTTTCCAGGATGCAAGAAAAAACAAATGCAGGCACAACAACCAATTCTACACTACATGAACTGTCCTTCCGCAGAATGTCAACAATGGGGAAGAAGTCAATGCAGACTCTGAGCAATGAGCAGCGTGCCTCAAAGGTATTAGGCATAGTCTTTCTCCTGTTTGTAGTCATGTGGTGCCCCTTCTTTATTACAAATATCACCTCTGCGCTATGCAGTTGCGATTCCAATGTAATTTCTCGTCTCATGGAGATCTTTGTTTGGGTGGGTTATGTGTCTTCAGGTATTAACCCATTGGTCTACACCCTATTCAACAAAACTTTCAGGCAGGCATTTGCACGTTACATCACCTGTAATTACAAAAGCTGTGCTAGTAATAGGTCAGGACGACACCTGAGGGCATCAACTGCAGACTGGACCCTTACAAGGATTTCAATCAAATCTTCCATGGCAGAGAACTCTAAACTGTTCATGAAGCGGGGAATGAAGAATGGCATCGGAACTGTGGCCTACCAAAGTCCACTTAGGTGCCGGCAAGCACCTGCACAGTCATCTAGTGGTGTTGTGCTTGATACAATTCTTCTGACTGAAAATGAGGACGGTAAACAGGAGGAGCATGTCAGCTGTGTATAGAGATACAAGCCAAAGGAATCTAAATAAAGGTGAACATTTAAAGTGGATCAAATTTATGGTGCAAATTTTATTTCTTTAAAGACAAAGGCTTGCCCCAACCAGATTTTCAAAATGCAAAAAATGTGCTGTTACTCTTAGTTTGATACATTTAATGCCAGGACAACAAAACTGTTCATAGTTTTCAGTCAAGTGACTGGTTCAGACCTGGAGGGCAAAACACCAAAATGCCAGCTAACTCAGGACGCTACAGAACTCATTTTCTAACTTTCAAGCAATGAAAGTTCAAGTCAGCTTAAAAAATGATTTTTTCCTTTTTTAAATTGCAAGTTTTGCACACTAGCTAACTATATATGGCACCTGTTGGAGAATTTAAATCACTAAAAAAAAAGTAATCCTTGCCAGGAGCTTCACTTTGCCAATATTTACCTATATCTCGTGGGAAATGCCTCTGCTAATAGTGCCATCAAGATCAAGCATACAAAAGCACAGAGTTCTATATCACCTATCTTTCATCAAAATGGGTCATTAATGCTGCTGTTTGGGAGATGAAGGAGCAGAAAGACTTCTATAAACACATAATACAGTGTAATGTATAATAATGTAGTGCTTATGAGCAAATTTTTGTTTATTTCAGCGTCACAGTAGTTAATATCTATGGCAGTGGTGACAAGGTAGTAACACTTCGGTTTTATTAACACAATAAATTGTGACATGAATTTAAGCAAACTTGTTATGAAAGTCAGTCAAAATGACCCGCCACTGACATCCTGAGAGGTAACTGCATTTGTATTTCAGCGTCGGTGTGCTCGTATTCAGTGCCACAGTCTTCAAGTTGCCATTTGCTGTAAACAACCGAATGTTAACCGGCATTTTGGCTAAACAAACCTGAAATAAATAAATAAACTGAGCATATGGAAGCCTTGTTTTGCCCACCAGGACATTAAGGTTGTGACCTCACATAAAAAGTAGAAAGTGATCCCTAATATTTGCCTACATCAGTTGTTTGTTTGAAAACAAAACACAAGGATACATTTTCAACCATGAACAAAAAATGCTACTTCGCATTTAAGTCAAACCCTTTCCACAAAGTTTAATAGGAAAACCTAGAATACCTTCCTATTTTTCCCCAAGGTGTCACGACAGCATATTAATCCACATCAGTAATTTGGCAGAAGTTTTACGTCGGACGCCCTTCCTGACACAACCTTCAATGGTAAACCACTACACTACCGGGACACTCCCCAAATACAGTACATAGTGTATTCCTATGCTGAGCCTTTCAATTTTCGCAGTCTAAATATGCTGTAAACCGTCTCAGACTATGTGCTTATATTTTTCAACACAACACAACAGACATATAAATGTACTCTTGAAATGACAATGTATTTGCTCAATCTTTATAAAAAAGCACTCTTGTATGTGTATTGCAGCCTGGTGTTTTGACATGTTAAAAATGTTTCCAATTAAAAGACTGTACATAGGACGGCTCAATGTCAACTTTAAATGTGTTTATTAAAATATTTTCTGTTCTTGAGGAAACTGCAACAATTCTATCTTTCATGTCTTACACGTTGATATCTACTCTTGTATTTCTGTAACATGATTGACAAAAGTGGCCTCTGTCATGAATCAGGGCTGGCCAAAGTAAAAATGGACTAAATAGCTGTACTGAGATGAACAGAAATTATGACTTTTAAATGTAGAATATTCATTCAAATTTGCAGCTGTCCTTCTTGTGAGGCATGTTGAGAGGAGTGCATGTAGTTATTCCTGAGCCATTAGGGCTGGAAATTGGAGGCGAGCAGGCAAACTAAATAGCTCTTTTTCAGAAGTCCATCTAAACACGGAGAAAATTTACACAAGGTTTATCTAGCAGCCAATTGATCGCACAGAATATCACATAGCCTTTTTTGGGCTTAAAAATCTACACCCTGATATTTGTGCACTGGCTAGGCAGTCTGTTTAACACAGCCCTGCTCTCTGATGGGTCAATGCACGCTGATGTTAGTGTGATGAATGCCAATAAATAGCTGAAGAATAAAATGTGACAGTGATAAGAAAACCACTGTTGTCATTGCCTGATAGAGGAATATGTACCAGTACCTACTAGTAAAATTCTGTAAATTTTAGACAACACTGCATCCAAATTCTCTACATCTTATTATTAGCACAAAATGTAAAAATTAGGGTGATTCAGGAAAATGGAGGTAAACAAAAAAGATAATCAAATGCTTCGCTGCTTCTGTATGTCTATACTATATGAAACTGCATGCATTATCACTACAGATGGGTAACAAGTACCAACCTGGAAAAAATCAAATAAGCCTCAGGACTTTTGGTACTGCTTCTGTATCAAATGCATTTTTCCCCCTTATCAATTATTTTACCCATCTTAGGTATTAATTACACAAGTTTTGGTAAAGATCCAGCAATCCAGTCAGCTCCTGTACTGGTAACAAGATTTGTAATTGATGGACAATGCGAAAACATAATGCTTCTGCGGCAGAGGCATAACGAAAACTCCACAACCAACACTAATAGAACAGCTGCTTGTAAGGATGAAAAAACAAAACAAAACGGTGAACTAGGTAACGTTCTTGCTTACTGACTGCTAAGAAAATCCACTGCCCACATTAAAACTGATGGCACTAAATATACAGTTATCGGCTTTATAAAATTACAGCACCAGCAAACACTATTAACATCAGGGTGACTTGCTGGTAGTTCCATCTTCTTCCTACTTTCAGCATTCAGCACCTTAAGTTTAATATGATGATTTTATTTACATCTAAAAGGAAGCATCTAAACTGGCATCCACACCTACTGACTTCTAACTCCAACACATGTGCCTCCTTGTGAAGTTTGTTTTTCATGTGCCGGTTATGTTTAAGACAGTCAGGACACATTAGTTCAAAGGTTGTTTTGTAACAAGTATTGAGGATTTAAAGACTAAGGCCTTTGGGGCATGTGAAAAAAAGAAGTAACAGTGTTCATAGTGCTTAGGTCTGGATCTTACCTGAACAAGATGAAGCCAATGGACTCAACAGCAGCCCGTCTGACATCATCATTAACATCACTCACCTTTAACAAAGATAAGGAAAGCAGTCAAATAAGACTGAGATTAATTTTAATGATGAATCTCCCTTACTACTCTAAGTAAAAGAAATGTGTTCTACTATTACACTAATAAATTTAGTTAACATGAAGTGCCACCTACAGGACAAAAATGTATTCACAACTCTGCAGTATGTTCTATTTACCTCAAGAATAGTTTTGCAAGAGTAGGTCTGAAAGAATACTGGTGTGTTCAATAACTGGCACCAGCTTAATAACAGCAACTACTAAAGCTTTGGAAACAAAAAGCAATAACATGACAGGTTTTGTTCTAGTAAAATTGAATTTGACTAAGACTGTTTATTCCCAACATCAAATAAAGAATGATAATTCTGACGCTAAAATAAGTAGCAACAATTATAATGCCAGCCATTCCTGAATCTGGGCCTCTGCTTTAGTGTCATCAGTGACAGTGTTATAAAGAAGGGCAAAAGGAAGCACTCACAGCGACATGTAGCAGACGTCGGATGGCCTTGTTGTTCCCGGAGCCGCAGTATGCCATTCCCACAGTGTACATACCAGAGCGCCGCAAGATTGGGTCCTACCATAGACAGTGAAAGAAAGCAGAGCTTTTAGACTGTGTCTGGATGCACAACTAAGATCAACATAATTTGAGTCATTTCCCACATCAAGCTCTTGGCACATAGTACAGAGAAAGAGCCACATGTGATCTGAAATACACTCAGCCTGGGGTTTGATGAGTACAAACAGGATTCAGTACACCAAATATCTGCACATTTAATTAAAAGATTTATAGACAGCAGTAAACTTTAAAAAAAAAAGAGGCAGCCCTTCTTCTTACGGAAGAATCATAATTCTATTGTTTCTTGTGTATCAGTAAGCTGGATGAACAAAGCTTTGAAATCCTCCTTGTTTTTTATTTTTAGAATAAAGCAGTTCTCACTTTATGGTGTAAGATGATGTGCTCTTTGAGTCCTTTTCAGACATACCTTGTCTCTGCAGAGGCTTTCAATGAGGGCATCAGCCTCCTCCATACGTCCGTACATGACCAGGGCAATTCCCACAGCCAGGCCACGCAAGATCTTCTCGTGCTGCGTTTCCTGAGCATAGCCCACCATGTCCTCAACTGCCTGAGCCGACTTGGAGCCGAGCATGACCAGACCCAGAGCCAAGCCTGCAGCTTCACCTGAGAGGTCATAGAATATTATGAGCATGCCTTGTTTTGGTCTTTTTTCCTTTTAATACCAGATGTTTATGAGTGTACACAAATGCTCTCAAATAAACAGCAAGTAAAAATCAATACTCAAACCCCTATGACTCCATGTTTGTTTGACCACAAATAATTATTTTTTACAATACACAATATTAACATCATGGCATTTCATAATTTATTTAATGTTTATGTCCCAAGCCCAGAAAAAGAAGGGTTGCTTTAGGAAGGGAATCCAGCTTAAAATCTGTTCTAAATCACACATGTGGATTAATTCACTGTGGTGCCCCCTTGGGTAAAAAGGGAGAAATCAAAAGTAATTTCTACATAACTCTAAAAGAAATTTGCCAGAGAAGCTTAGCACAAACAGAAGTAAAATAACAAATAATGGTTTATTTGTCAAAATGTTAAAAACATTATCTTTAGTACCCAGAATAGTGAAGAGCAAAATCGACAGTCCCTCCTAAAATCAACAAACAGGTTCACTGAATTTAATCAAGGGTGTACATACCAGTGACAGCATCATCCTGGTACAGGTTTGACTTGAGCAGGTCATAAACATCCTGCCTAGCTGTGCCTAGTGCAGCCAAACCCAGGCCAAGAGCACCACCATGACGGACAATCTGTGAAAGAGAAACAGAAAACAGACCATCGTTGAAAACATAAAACCAACACAGACCTAAACTAGCTGCTACAATCTTTTTATTGGGGCAGAAGTATAACATTGTTTGACAATAAACAGTTAAAGCAAACATCAAAACTCACATCATTGCTGGCATTCTTGAGTTGACCAAGCAGGTAGTCAATGATGTCCCCACCATGGTTAGCATGAATAAGACCCAGAGCATACAGACCGCCTCCCTCCTGATAGGCTGAGCCAGGGGAGGTGTCTTTGGGCAAGTAGGTGGCCATTAACTGAAGTGCCTCTTTCTCATGACCCTGAAAAAAAGCATTTTCAATATTAGAAAAGAAAATCTAGAGCAAAATCCTTTTTGGTTTTCTTAGTATTAACATCACTGTGTCAGAACACTACCTTGTGGATGACACCCAGACTTGCTGTGGCTGTGAATTTTGCCCAGTTCGTTGCTCTTGCCAGCCATTCTAAGTTTTCTCTACATTAACAAAAAATTGGATGACTGTCACTTTGAAGCAGTATATCTATCAGTCTCTGTATGTGATCTCTGTCGTGTTTTCTCATCCTGACTGCACAGTTACCTGAGGAACTGGTCACTTGTGGTTCCTGTGTGCATGAAAGAGTTGGCTATAACTGTAGCTGTGTGGCACACTGAATTTCGAACTGCATCCTAAAGTAAAAGGACGGGAAAAAAGAACGCTCAAGAGGTCATCACAGCATACTGCATATTAAGTAATGTCTTGCAATAAGCAGTTCACCTGACCACCAACCTTTCATTATTTAATCTTTAAGCCACACATTGCTAGGGCACATTACCTTTGTGTTTTTGAGAATCATTAGATCTGTATTATTATTTCGGATTAAGAACTGCAGGTGCAGCTCAATGGCCATCTCCCCACTGAGGATCTTGATCATCTTTGCGTTCTGGTCTTTGGGCTCATCTTTCTAGAAAAATATAGAAAAGCAAGGCGATTATCTGACAACTGAAGTGAACTAGCTCTTTTAATATCAAAAAGTGACTCAGACTAGATGTCTGTGCTACAATGCAGGATGTGGGGGTTAGTGAGGTATTCAGGGTTATAATGGTGGGTCACTCTTAAACAGCTCATTTGTTCCAGAGCTGGAATTATTTGAGGCAACCGTTTAGAGTGTGTAAAAAAGAAACACCTCCTAACCAATCCCTCATAGTGGTTTAGGATTAATCTTCATTCTTCTTGTGAGAAATGCATGACACAAGCCCTGTGCCTCTTTTATGTGAATGTATATAAACTGCTTAGCGTGATTGTGGTTGTTAGCCTTGGTGAGAACAGATCAGAATCAGAATACTTTATTAATCCCAGGGGGGAAATTGGGTAATGAAAAAGATGTGCTGGTTATGCTTAACTTACTTTGCAGGCCCCTGGTATTACAAAAGTGTTGCATTTCAAAATAATTAAAAAAAAAAATCTAAAATACTAACCGTTTCTGCAGGCTTTCCAGCAGGGGAGCTGCCAGGTTGCTCATCGGTATCCATTGTACTATAAAACACACGAACACACACAAGAGACAACAAGCTTTCATTTGCAAGATGTGCATGTATTAGAGTTAATTCAAATTCAAATGTTTAGTGTTTGAGTAGTTAAGAGGGTTCATTTCAGGTTTGAGTTACAGATATATAGAACAGACTCATACCCAAAGCTTAGAGGGTTGAACATTTATCGATACAGAGTTAAGTCTTTCCTGCCATGATTACAGAATTTAAAAGAACTCAGAAAGTCTTAACTGGCATTTTCTAATGCTTAAACCAGAGGCATTAGATCTGAAAAATACTTAGACCTTGTGAATATGGAAGAAAACAAAGAGTTTCAGCCTTAAAAATTAATTATTTATTTCCCATGCCTACCTGTCTTTGTCTGGTGTGGGCACAGTGCCAGTATTTGTGGAGCCAGGGACTGCAGGAATAGGTGTCCCAACAGTATGCAGGTTCTGAATGACGGAGGAGAGGAACTGCTGGCTGGCACTCTCATAGAGGTCAAAGCAGATCTGGTAGGCCATTAGCAGGTTGTCCTCCTTTACCAGCTTCTCCAGGATGTCACTCACAGCCTGTGGGTCATCCAGGAATATCAGGCACTGAAGTGGGGAGAAGAGAGAGAGGATTGGAGAAGGATGTTAGGCTGAGACAGTTTTGAAAAACCTGTGAAATTAAATGTACACATGAGATTCGCATGTAGCAGCTGTTAACAGCTGTTAACACCTGTTACATTATATAAAAACAGACAAATAATTGTCAGTAAGAATCAGGGCTGATACTGGTTAGGCTGATTGTTGTTTCATTCTGTTCATTAACAAAAATGCCAGCCATGCTAGTTCCAGTTTTCCACATGAGAGCATGAGTTTTGGAGTGCTACTCTTGTAAAACATGCAATCATCAAACCACATCTGAAAGTGAACTCTCTGGTATTTCAAGGATTGTCAGTACAAATAAAATATGGTCTGATGTTTGAGTCACGATTCACAGTGCTTGCAATTTTCAAATAACTGAAGACAAAGCAGTAGTCTTTGCAGTAAAAGAGTCTGCAGCTTCCAAAATCAAAAAACAGGTCAGGAACTTAACCAGGACCATGCTTGTCATTGTCTTCAACATTCATAGGACCGTGCCATGGCAATTTAGTCCCCAAGGTCAGCTGGTCAATGTTGAACTCCGGAGTGTCCTTTAGTTCAGTCCTTTGAATTACAGCTGAATGCCTGCACTTCAATTACATCTTGATATTTTCCTTTTTTATTGTGTTGACATATGAAGTGCACCACGGTCCAAACTTTTCTGGACCGATCCGTATGCCTTTGTGTTACAAATCTAATGTTCAAACTAGCTCCCCGTGGTCATCAAACAACCACTAAAGGTATATACCTAACAAGCCCCAATTTCTTCATGAATTCTGACCTGACCCAACACTACTTGACGTAATGTGAGGCTAGACGCCATGGTTAATTTGTTTGGTTTTCTTTTTGGATCGTGTAGCTAAAATTCAAAATTCCATGTCAAATAGTTTTTGTGCTATCTCCATGACACAAAGGATTTTCTACGGCACTGATGATTCCATAATATCCCCACTTTTCTGGGATATAATTAAATCAAATGGAAGGTGGTCTGACATAATGCATTTTTTTTAAAAACAAACCATTTGTTACCTGACAGACGTTGATGAAATCAGGTTTCTCCAAGTTCATGTAGAGTTTGACTAGCACCCTCAGCACCTCGTTACGGAACTTCTTGTTCTGCATTAGGGACATGCACACCTTCAAGCTGTAGGCAAGAAGGCCACTCACATCATTCTATATGAATAGGGAGAAGAAAAAAAATTAATACAATGACACATTAATAACTTTGAACAATAAACAGCAGTAACCAAAAAGTAAATCTGGAGTACTGTATAAAATTCATGACTATACAAGTTGTACATTCTGAAATTAGTCACCAAAACAAATATTTACAGTATCTAAATAAACTGATTTTTATAAACTAACAAAGTTCTGAGTATTCTAATGAAAACTGTCTTGGATGAGGAACTACTCATCTGAGTTTTAGCTTGTAATAGATATTCCAAACAAATCATAAGTCAGCAGAGAATTACACTGACCGATTCTAAAATGGTCTTCTCAAACATGTCCAGACGCCTGGTTTCCAGGGCAATGCCAATGGCTTGCTTGTACTTGTGGTCGTCAAGGCAACGCAGGAACATCTTGTTGACAATGCCCTCAAGACGGGGGTCAATGCTTTTCTTTTCTCCATCCTCTGGCAGCTCAGCATTCTCAACCCGCAGCTTGGTGTAGTGGTCAATACATTTGGCTGTATCAGAAGAAAAAAAATCCTGTTATGCTAGTAAATAGACTGATTTCATATACACAGAAAGCCATAGAGGATATATTTGAAGTGAGGTGAAAGTAGCAATTTTTAGCTGTTCCATTTATGTTATTTAGTTTGCATTATCAAGGAATACAAAATAGCAGGAAACACTAGTTTTTACTCACCAATGATGGTCTCTACATATTCTGAGTCATCTGTGACACTGAAAAGATCTCCTGCACCAAGAGCATAGTTTAGTGACTCTTCAAAGGCTCCAAGATGGTAGAAAACCTTAGAGGCCACCAGGGCTGCAAATTCTCTGCTCCGAAAAGACTCATCCTCATATAGAACCTCGCTGTGAAATGATAACAGCTGGTTATATAAGAATGAAGAGAGGAAAAAACATAGAGACACTTTTCTAATCACTTAATGTAAATTGTTTAATTAAAGAGATATTTTGATCAAACACTATCATAGTGTGATTATTCACACTATGAAACTAGGTACGATGCGTGCTAGCTTAAAAATGTAATCACACCTGCTCGAAAAATATTCAGGAAGTAAGTGATCGTGGAGCAGCTTTACCCTGCACTGCCATGTTACATTTACTCAGTAAACAGTGCGTTCATGGCATTTGAAATGTGTTACAAGAAGGTCAGATTTATTATGTGCCGAGTATACTTCAAGTTAAATACTTCACTCTAAAATAGACACAGAAACAAACTATGGGCTTAAGTTACTGTTGCCTTATGTTACAATAATATAGTCCCAAGCTCTTCAACGGTACTTACATTTTATCTACAGATCCTGAAATCTCAGCCCAGAAGTCATTTACAATGGCATCTAGCTTGTGTAGAGCAAACTCCTGCAAGAAAAACAAAGGTGTTATTTACACTTTTATAACACTGCATACTCAGAGTGATTTTACATTGATGTTTGTTGCATATAGAGGTGAAACAATGAAAAACACTTAAGCAAAACTGAAGGAGCCATGCTGACTATTTGAAAAGGATCCAGAGATTAAAGGTTAAGGAAAAAAAAAAAACCACATTTTACAGAGTAGAAAGACAGATATGAAATGTATGTAAAAGAGAACAGGGGAAGGAAATGAAGCAAAAGCTTTCTTTGCTTCTTGTTTTTCATGTCCATTCCTGGTATGGCAATCACCACACACACCTATCTCTACACCACTGAATTTACTGAACACTTCTGCTTGAGATAATGTACTATTAGATTTTCTCTTTATGCAAGTTTTTAATCCAGTATACTACATCCAATTCTTACCTTAAGCTGGGGCTCCTCCTCATCAAGGAGTGAAATAATTCCAGCTATAAAAACAAACAAAATGATTTAGTGGTTGCTTACTTGATAAAAATATACCTCTTTTTTTATCCATGCATCAATTTCAAATATTAAACACTTATGCAAATCACAGATAAGCGATCCCAGGAATATATTACAATAAATTCACCATACTACAAAGATTTAAAATAAAGCAAGTAAAATTGGTGTTGTTTGTTGTTCATCTTCTTTTTTCGGCTGCTCACAGTGGGGGTCACCACAGCGGATAATCAGCCTCCACCTCACCCTATCCTTTCCAACTTCTTCCCTCACACCAACCGTCTGCATGTCCTCCTTCACTACATCTATGAATCTTCTCTGTGGTCTTTTTTTTCTCCTCCTGCCTGGCAGCTCCATCTTCAACATCCTTTGTCGAATATCTCCACTATCCCTCCTCTGCACATGTCCAAACCATCTCAATATTGCCTCTCTGATTTTGTCTCCAAAACTTCTCAACCTGAGCTGTCCCTCTGATGTACTTATTTTTAATCCTGTCCATCATCACTGCAAACAACAAGGGACTCAGAGTTGATCCCTGATGTAATCTCACCCCCACCTTGAACCCACTTTCCTCATACATGTCATGCACCACCTTCGCATACATCTCTGCCACTCCTGACTTCTTCGTGCAATATCACGGTTAATCTCGCGGCACCCTATCATATGTTTCTAAGATTCAAAAAGACACAGCACTTTCCATCAGCACTCTCAAAGCAAACACTGCATGTGTAGTACTCTCTCTCAGAATGGAGCCATACTGCTGCTCGCTGATCGTCACCTAACCTAGCTGAGGTTCGCCCTGAAAGTAATACAGGAATCTGATTCAAATATACTATTAGTCCATAATCCAGGGACTGTAAATAAATTTGTGAGTGTGATTACAAGTTTAAAAATTCGACCTAATTAAAGTTGGTTTGGGCAAACACTTTGATTCCAAACACAGTTCATGTAACGGTCGCAAATTCTAGCTAAAATCTCTTTAAACAAAACTCAAATGATAAAAACAGAGCAGAACGCTGAAAAACCACAACAAAAAGATGGTTAGTTGTGAACCTTGTTTTCGACACAGTAGTGACGACAGTTTTTAGGATATACGTGAACAAAATCTTACTTCCAACATGAATAGAAATCTACATGTTTATACAGCTTCAGGACACAGGACTGATGACGGCCAACGTTGATCTAACCACGCTCCACATTTTATCTGCTTTTCGGGGGAGTTAAAACCCTTGCCAAATTACGGAACAAACATACTAAAATGCGTTTCTCCTTACTAAAGCCACTCTTGGTGGTTTAATTTGAGATCACCGGTCTACGGAGGTCTGACAAGTACAGCCGTGTGACTCAGCTAAATCAATGGCAGCGGCTAACAAAATACAACTACCTTCTATTGCTTACCGGCAGATGTTATCATGATTGGCTCTTTAGTCCCTCTTCAGCACCACTACCCTAGTTTGACAGTGGAATTCCTGGAGCTTTGAGGAGAAATTAAAGAAAAGATATTCAGTATCTGAAAACGCTTCACAACGGAACCAAACCGCTGCTAACTTCTTTTTGTTCAATATCGCGAGCCCTGTCTAAAGGACCTTCGGGCTGGCTGGCTTTCGTTATGCCTGAATAAAACACACAAAAATATTACATTATTCGCGCTGTGCTGATCATCTAGTCAGTATTATAACTAATTAAAATTAAATATAGCATATATTACATTATAAAGGAGCCGGAGAATTAATGTACTTCGAACGTATCCGATTTATGTATCGGCATCTCCACGGACAACCAATCGTGGAACTGCTCTTCTGTAAGACAGGTTGCTAAAGTGATGTGTTCAGCTTAGTTGACTGCTGCTCCTGCTGTGTTGTGTCGCTGTAAACCGAGCTGTGGATTTTTCAAATGAACGTCTTCTGTCAGCTGCTCCTGTTAGGGGTCGCCACAGCGGATCATCTGCCTCCTCTCCTTCTTCTTCTTCTTCTTCTTCTCCTTCTTCTTTTTCTTCTTTCGGCTGCTCCCGTTAGGGGTCGCCACAGCGGATCATCTGCCTCCATCTCACACTATCCCTTGCATCCTCTTCCCTCACACCAACCCTCTGCATGTCCTCCTTCACTACATCCATGAATCTTCTCTGTGGTCTTCCTCTTCTCCTCCTGCCTGGCAGCTCCATCTTCAACATCCTTTGTCCA
>VUQH01040572.1:0-32151 GCA_015106775.1 Etroplus canarensis
CATAGTGACATGCATGTAACAAACACTTTGCATTTTTTACAGCTGTGTGGGCCTCTTGGTCTGTTGTATATCCCCCATAATTTTCCTGTAAGGAAAAATGGGTCTGGGTTCTTATGGGTTAACACGCAAAAAAAACCCCTCTTGACTCAAAAGTGAGCTTATTTTCTTTCAATGATGGGCTTTACAATGTCATATTTCACAGCTGCAGACAGGCAGCACACCTCACTGCTGTCCATTGGCATCGGCTGCTGGGAGGGTTGCACTCCAAGTAATTATGGTCATATTTTGCTGCTGCTTTTAATGTTATTGTGACTCTCTTGCCTCTCAGTAGGTCATGTAATCTTGTTAAAAGCCTTCATGGTTTTAGGATTATGTTATTGAAATGTCACTTAATTGGATAAACATTTTTCATGCCATAAACACCCAGTGCCGCACTCTGTTTAGTTGCCGTGGATATTGTTTACACGGCAGGGGGATTTGCGTAAGTGGAACTGACTCTGTAAACAGCGGCTCCCACTAGAGGCTTTATGCGAAAAGCAGGCTAAGAGTGAGGCATCAGGGAAAACACTTAGCCCACATATCAGAGCTGCGGACATGTGCTTGGCGAGAGGGAGCGAGCACGTCGGTGACAGGGCTTAATTAATATGAGGAATTGCCTTTGTGTCCGGGTAAAAGATTTGAGCAGGAGCTGCTTTGTTGTTTAAGCCCACTCAGCTGAGTGTTTGGTGGAGGATTTTTTTGTATGTGTGTGTGTGTGTGTGTGTGTGCAGTAGCTGTAATCTGTGAATAACATTTACTGTACAGCCCTAAGCAGGAAGGATCAGGCAGGTCAGGGCAGCAAAATGTTCATTCTCTAAACCAGACTTGATTATTAGCTGTTCTTCTTGTCCCTTCTTCTGACCAAATAAAAGCTACTATATAAGAGTTTCATTTCTCAAGGCCCTTAGATGTTATTTGTCTCAACTCACCTTCATATCTGTCTCCTTTAAGGGCTGTTTTTTTCCCCTGCAAATTGTTATTTATGGACTTTTGTTTGTTCTGAGGCATCATTACTGACAATACAGTTAATAGCAATCATTTGTTATTTGGCGCTGGTGCTGATGCTTGGGATGGGAGCAGTGAAGTGAGAATACTCATTTGGAGGTTGAGGAAAGTCTTGACAGGGCCCATTTATAACAAGATCATTCTGGAAAGTCCATCCTATTAATAACCCTCCATTGCGGTCTAATTAGTGTTCCCTGATGTAAACGAGCCTGAATTATGGTGCTGTGTGAATTTATTCCATAAAGATCATTGTTGGTGTCATCCATGTTTCTTTTAAACAACTGAACCACAGAGGCCAATATTATCGAATAATATGACATACTCATTTGAAGTGGTGTTATCCATGTCCTTAGGTCGGTTAGTCCAACAGTCAGTATGATTTATTTCTCTAAGTACACATTATCTTTTAATAATGTTCAACCAGGGTAACTGGTTGCAGTTTGAATTTTATTCCAAGTTATTTTAATGCATTCTGGGTCTTCAAAATCAAGTCTTTTATCTCCGCTCTTGTTTTATATTAGTAAAAGAACAAAATATCATGGTTTAAGTGGTGATGTAATGTAACACCAAAAAAAAATGCATATCAAGTTTTGATTTAAAATCTTAAATATTAGTTCATGTTTACTTTTCACTATTTTGTGCAGATAATTAGTTGATTAACTGGCTATAGTAACAACTGATAAGTCTTTGGATGCAGAAAGCGCAGAGTTGTGTAGGCAAAAAGTTTAACCAGGCTAATTTTTTGCCAAAGCACAGCATAGTGTAATCTGGCTGGGCACCATGGTTGACAATCAAACACACACAAATACACTGCTTCATTACTCTGTAACATTTTGGAGGTCTGTTTGTGGGTCCATCCATCTGTCTGTTACAAAATTTACCACTACAGGAGCTGACTCGTTTGCTGGATCTTTTCCAGACTTTGTTTGGTTAATACCTATGATGGGTAGAAGTACTGAAAACATTCATGAGATTTTGGGATCAAAGGTCAGGGTCACATAAGGTCAGACTTAAGGCAGAGGCATAATAATCAATCTCTAGGCATTTCATTTTCTCTGCTCGTGTTTCACATAAAGCTTGGTCAAGATGAGTACATTCATTAGAATAACTATTAGAAACTGAAATAAAGTTAATATTCCTTGATTAATTTTATTTTGAAATTATATTAGCATGACACGAGGGTCAGTCAGCTTTGTGCAAAGACAGCTGTTAGAAATGTCCTTGAAAGATCTAGTTTTTACTTTTCTACTTGACTACATTTCAGGGGGACAGGGGCTTCTACCACAGTATTTTTTAACAAGAGTGTACCGTATGTACTTGTGTAATGAAAATGTGTAGTTTTGCCACCTGTCTACGAAACAAAGACCACTGACATCTCCATGTGCCATAGCTGTCTGTTTGTCCTTCCTGATGTACAGTTGACCTGCAGCTTATCAGGCCTTAATTAGTGATACATTTTCTACTTGTGATGTTAATTGATATTATTGAGAAGAAAAGGCAAATTGAGATGTTGCCTGACCTGAGAGCCAATATTTGTAAGACTGGTCCCCCTCTTTAACTCCCTGCCTTTCTCAGTCTCAACTCATTCCCTCTCCCCCCTCTTTTTCTTGTTGCCATGTGAAGCCAAGAGTGGTCTGAAGAAATGAGGTGCAGCATTAGTGTTTTTTTGCTTGCCTGTGCAATAGAAAACACTGCACGTCAGGGGCCCCGTCAGCAGATCGAGGAGATGCAGATGGGAGGTGAAAAAGCTCCCCGGTGGCAGTCGGGCCCTGCTCGGATGTGATTGCAGCCGCCAGGATGAAGTCAGCACTGACAAAGTGTGCCCATTGATGGATGGACAAAGCCGGGAACTGGATGTGAGAATGGATGGGGCCAGAGTGGGAACTTAACACAGACAAACAAAATGAAAGACAGAGAGGAATTACCTGCTAAAGCATTCCGGCAATACAAATCCCAGAGCAATTTACTTACTGCTAACTGAGCACAGGAGGACTGTTTGCATCGGTACAAGTGCACTCGACAGCGGGAATGGCTTTTATTCGGTGGATAGAGGTTGCTGGGTTTTACTCTATTGTTCTATGATTGCCTGTTTTTCACATACAAATTTATACAAAAATATGTGCAACCACACATTCACATAAATGTACTTATATACACACACACAGACATAAACACAGGTACACATGCTCAGAAGACACAGACTACAGGGCTGCAACCTGATCAGTCAGTTGGTACTTTAAATGTTGTGATTAATTAATTGTTCAGACATATGCCGGTATGAGTTTTTGTCGTCTCATTATTTAACAATTCTCTCTAAGGTCTGTATCTGAAAAATAGTGAAAATTGATCATTGCAAATTCTTTGAACTCAAAGACAACACATTCATGTTATTTGTTTTGTTCAAGAAAGAGTCCAAAACCTATAAATTAAATCAGCAGAAAAACTGAGCAGAGAAACTGGTTAGACCACATGTTTGGGATTTTAGCTCTATAAACTCCCAGAAAATTAATTATCACATTGTTGCCCATTTGTTAAATTTAGCACTTTGTCACACTGTATTCAGACTATATATTGGAGCTTTAAGTCTTCTGTGTGCTCAAGCATGGTTTAATTTGTCCTGCATCAAAGTGGACTGTAAAACACAAGATATTTTAGGTAACTCATGGCCTGAGGAGAACTAATAACCCCTGAAACTCAAGGCCAATAACCTTCCCAAATCCAAGACCTGTGTGGGGGGCACTATAGAAGAGTTTGCTCCCTTGTTGGGGAATGAATTCTCATTACCATTGCACTAGCACTACATTAAATGTCAGTGTTGCTGCTGGATGGGGCTTGGAAGATTAAGACTAATGCTGTTGGCCTCAGGAACTCCGATTAGAACTATTCTCATTAATCAGAGTCTCAGAGATGGAAGCAATTTAAAGCCCCGGTCTTCTCCGAGCAAGGGGCAGGGCAACACCCTGTCACTGACAAGGGGCGATGTACTCGCACCGATTCGCTATCCTTTTATTACAATGCCAAGGGCATGTGAAGGCCAGTCACTCCTATATCCTTTCTGCTAATGTATCTGCTCACAGGTGATCTCCTTTCACCCACAGATTGCCAGAAGAAAACTTATATTTATTATTTTTAAACTTTGTGTCTGTTTTATAAGTCAGTGTTTTGCATTGCATTTAGCTTGATACCACACTTAAGATATTGTAAACCAAAACTGTAACTGCAGAAGTCTTTCTCCTCCTAGGGCATTAAACAGACTGCTAGACAGAATGTAAAACTACATTGGGTTTTCTTTCACATGAGGAACAGTATATACGCTGGAATGGCTGTGTGGCTACACATCAGTGCAGATAAAAGTGATGTGGGATTCCCCAAGGCTTCATTCTGGGGATACTGTTCACCATCAACTAAGTTGAACTGTGGAACCCCCTCAAAAAATATACGATTTATAATTAGGGAGATGATATAGAGATCTGCATAGCTACTGCCCTCAGGAGTCTTAGTCCTGTTCAGGACTGAAGTCCATAGTGGAAATCAGTGTTTGGAGCATGCCAAAATTTTCTTGGGACAAATGATGATAAAAGTGAAATAATTGCTTTTGGAGCCAAAGAAGAATGATTAAAAGTCAGTGTTCAGATTCTTATCGCTAAAGATGAAAATAGCATATTTAGCCTTAAATCTTGGTGCCATGGATTCAGGCCTAAATTTCACTAACCATACTAAGAGAACTATTATATCAGTTTATTAATAAGTCTCTCCTGTGATAAGTGGGTTGTGTCAGGAAGGGCATCCGGCATGAAACCTCTGCAAAATTATTGATGCCTATTCAGCTGCTGTAGTAACCCCTTGGGGAGAATACAAGGGAGCAGCTGAAGGTGCTTTTAGTACAAATGGTTTAAAAACACTACATGGGCCTAAACCCATAGTTTAGACCTTCAATACAGTTGTGTTCTGCTTATACATTATCCTTACAGATAATCTGGAATAGCTTTGGCTTTCTGTACCCAGAGTAACAGTAAATAGGGAGAAGAAGATTCTGTGCCAGAAACCTTAGGTTGTAATTGTTAAATCAAAGCTTAATGGTTTTTTGGTAATTGTTATTAAATCATATTTGAGATTTTTGTATTTTTACTTCCTACTGCATTGCAGTGGCAAAGTGGATTTTATTCTTCTGTTTTATTTGTTGCTTTCCCTCTTTATCTATTTCCATTTCCTGTATCTGCAATGCTTCTTGTATTTTCTATAATGCATTTTGAATTTCATTGTTGTTTTTGAAACATGCTGTACAAATAAGGTGCCTTACCTCACATTTTTAATTAAAAAGGAATAGCCCTGTAATAATCAATATTGATCATGCCCAGTATATAGTAAAATGATATACGTTTAATCACAAAGCCTCAGAGAATTATCTCTCACCTCAGCAGTGTTCTCAGATCTCTGGAACCATTTGGTTTACGCTGTATCATTGTTTGGTTTTTACTCTGACATTTTTGGCCTTATAGATCTTTTTTTCAACTGCTGCAAGTACTGCTGTCAGCAAAAAAGCTTGGCTTAACTGACTATAGTCAGATGTTGGCTAAACCTACCCTGTTTAGTAATCCAAAGTCAAAATAGATTTGTAAGGAGACTTTTTATTTTTGAACTTGTATTTGCTGAATGACCATGGTGGATTATTGAAATTCTATTTATTTTCAAAAATGACCAAATGTCAAAAGCCACCTGGTCAGATTTTGCTAATATTTTCTTTTTCTGCTTTACAGTGCATCTTCTTATACTGTGACACAAGGTGCTATGATTTACGTCAGCATCCAAGGTTATCCATGTCTGTGTGGTAACATGAGGGCAAAAGAAAGCTTGGAGTTTAAACTGGATGCAACTAGTGTCTGCTTCTCAATTAGCACCTGTCACAGGAGACAAGCTGCTGGGCTCATGCACCCTATGACACCCAATAGATGGGCTCCCGCTTGGTAAACCACTGGGGAAGGAAACGGCTCCTTGGTAGGAGTCAATGTAATCTGTAAACAGGGATACAAACAGGAGTGAATCTCTCATAAATCTTGTGGTGTAGCATTATCATTTCCTTCAGCTGACCTTGACAAGGTTACAGCATGGGAAGCCTGGGTGGCGAGAGGAAAAATAAGGATCATGTGATATACGGTCAAGTGGAACAAGGTGCTCCATGAATCAGAGCCACTTGTGATTAGCTGTGAAATCTTACACATGTGAACTCTCTCCTTGCTGTTGCTCATCATTCACACTATTTACCTCTCATCTCTTTTGATCTGGCAACTGTGGAACCTCAGAGTATGAAAAGCTGAAAATAACCTCAACCATGATACTAGTTTGTGGTAAGAAAAAGCCATAGATGGTTAGAAGTGTTTCTGGTCCATGCAAGCTGCAGAACAGGGCCATCAAGCACATTTTTCTTCTCTTATTTGCCTTTCAAACAAATACTTATCAACAGGCCATGAAGTAATCAATGAAGATAATCCATCTGGGAGCATGTCGATATGGTAATGACTCTTTCTCATCGTTATTGCTACACAGCCATAAATCATTTGCTTTACCAGAATGCTTAACAGCTGTTGCAACAATTTTGTGGTTGTGTGAATAAAGTGCTGCCTTTTGTGATTAATATCTCATCGCATTGTGTTGCACTGCACGTTGATTATTTTCAGATTTTGTAGGAAAACTGGATGTAGTGTTAAATCAATAAACCAAGGGGCTTCTAGCAAAAAGGTAGGCTGCAGATACTGTATATCACTGTCAATCAGTGTTTCTATTATGCTCTGCCAATGGTGCATTCATACCAAGACATGCTAGATAGGTAATAAAGAAACAGCCCATAAATGAAGTGTAAACAGAAGAGGAGGAAAAGTATATGAACACAAAGCAATTTTTGAATTCCATTGTTCCACTGTTATGGCCATATCTACAGCCACAGATCTGAAAGAGAAATATAATATTTACCATGCTCAACATACAAATGTTTATGGCTTCATACACCTAGTCATAATTTATTTATGTGCTACCGCTTTTGAAAAGTAAACCTGTGTTTGCTTATCCTTTGCCTGTTTCATCCCTAATTAGCACAAACCATTCATCTCAAAGTATGATTGCAAATATAGCTTGACTATATACATAAAAAAAACTAAAAACTTGTAGTTACAGTAAAGTCTTTATTCTCCGTCCTATTTACCTAAGCCCAACATCAGCTTTATTAATATATGAGCCAATAATGTTTTCCAAGTAAAATAATTTTTTCTTTTTTTAATTTAACATTTTGATCAGCACATTGAGAAAATAACTTGTAGTTTTATATGATAAATATGAAGCTTAGCTTATCATAAAAACCAAACATGGAGATAAATAAATATATAAGCTACAACCTCTCTATGGGTCTGATTATGGACTTTCAACCCTTGTTCATACAAAGTGTTGTTTGACCATGGTGGAATTCCAGCTGTTCATACTTGCTGGAAATGGCATATTGGAAAGAGGAGGCACTGTTACACATAGTTGTAAATTACTGAGTAACAGACAAAAAAGGAGCATTTAGGCTTTTCTTTTTCTTGCCATGTATGAGCACTAAGAGGGCAAATCTTGCAAACAACACAGGTTGCAACTGAAAAAGACATTTGTGGAGCCAAACCTTCCCTGGTATACAAAAACTGTGTACTAGGAGCTTCATGGGTTTCCATGCATGCAAACTTTACTTCGCCAAACACACCGCCAAGCGCTGAATGGAGTTGTGTAAAGCATGCTGCTACTGCACTGTGGAGCAGTAGAAACATGTTCTGTGGAGTGATGAATCTCTGGCAGTCTGATGGACAAGTGTGGGTTTGACGAATGGCAGGACAGCATTACCTGCAAGACCGTAGTGTTCCAACTGTAAAAATTGGAGGGGGAGGGAAAATACGTTGGGGTTGTTTTTCGGGGGTTAGCCTAGAGTCCTTAATTCTAGAAAAGGGAAATCTTAATGTTTCAGCATACCAAGACATTTTTGACAATTTTATGCTTTCAACTTTGTGGGAACTGTTTAGGGAAGGCCCTTTTCTGTTTCAGCATGTCTGTGGCCAAGTTCACAACAGTCCATAAAAGCATGGCTGGAGGAGTTTCATGTGAAAGAACTTGAATGGCCCATTCAGAACCCTGACCTAAACCCCATCAAATAACTTTGGGATGAACTAGAATGAAGATTGTGGCCCTCTAGTCCAAATGCGCTTCTGGACGAATGGGTAAATATTCTCACAGACACACTCCAAAATCTTGTAGAAAGATGTGCAAAGGGGGGACCAACTCCTATGGATTTAGAATGGGCTATAATAAAAACTCCTGTAGGTATAAAATGTTAATGACTCAATAATTTTGTCCATATAATGTACCTTTTTATTACAGCTAAAATAGAAATGAAATATTACTAGAATGCTGTAGCACAGACTTCTTTGTTGGAACCATTAATCACATAGCAACCTATATTATTCTTTCCAGATAATTAATCTATAAATGTTCCAAAAGGACTGGCGCAGTTAAGTGACTCAAACTGGCCAAAAGAGAGCAAGTGGATATTCACTAGTTACCTGTGTTGGCATTCATCTTTAGGTCTTAGAGACCACTTCCCTAACAATAACTAAATTTAAATGGGTAAGTTTAAAAAAAAATAACACTTTGACAAATGAACTCAAAAAAAACTGCAACAGTTCTTGTCTTAGTTCTAAGTTATGCCCACTAGCTGCTGGTTGTGGATCCTTTTTAGTCTGCAGATTTTAGAAAGTGGTATTAGACTTCTCATCAAACTCTCTAGTGCAGTGTAAACACAGCATCCCAGCCTGACCTCCTATGAACGGAACTATGAAGATGTTGCACTTGATGCACTGGGAAAGACACGACCAGAGAACATAATCCTGGGAGCAGTTCAGTGATTGCTGTTCCTTTGAAGCATCCGACAAGTGCGAAGACTGAAAAGTGTATGTGAAAAATCCAGCCACTGTTCTAAAACACGATTTGTTTTAGAGCCAGTTCCAAAGATGCTAGTAATGTGCGAGTATTATTAATAAACTACACTCTTATTTATTCAGAGATGTTTTTACTGTTAATATTTAGCTAATTATCTGCAGATCCCATGAACTCCCAGCAGATGTGTGAGTTAGAGCTCTTGCCCGCAGTGTTGTAGCGCTGCACGTTCGGCCAAATCTCAGACTGAACTTAATTTATTTTGGCCTTGTGTTCCAGAGAGGCAGGAAGGAGATGCAGACCCAGGCTGAGTGAGGGAAGAAAGACAATTAAAACTGATAGCACTCGTACACAAGAGTGTCAACAGCGGCCAGGATGGAAGCAATTTATTCAGCCAATCATCCAAGTACATGAAGTGCACCGGTGTTCTGCTGCTGCTGCAGCGGGATGCTGGAAGATGTGATAGTAGTTTCCTCCCTATGAATCACTAGAGGCAGGATGCTTGCCGGACGCAAAGTGGATTGTTCAGTGTCCTGATAACAATTTAAATCCTGTTATGGATAATGCTGCGTAATGCCATCCTGAAAATTGAACATGACACTCAAGCGATTTATTATCCTTGTATTCTTAACCTTGGATATCGGATTGTTTGTCCAACCATATCCTTTTGATCCTCTAGGAAGGAGCATTCTTGATCTAAGCATGCATTTTTCATTGAATGCAGAGAGTAGTTGTGAACAAACAGATAAAACCAAGTGAGAAAGATGGAGAGATGATGTATGTGTCTACAAGCACAGAAAGGATGGTGAGAGTTGCTCTAAATGTTCCTAAAATGCTTTCAGATGTCACACAAGCAGGAGATATGCTGTATTTATCTGCGGTGAAATACCACTACATTATGCTGTGAACGCTGTTTAATGTCAGAGCAGTTAAATCTTTCATGATGCAATTTATCACATCGTAATTTTTGCCACAGGACAGTTTGAGTCAGACAGTTTGCAGATGTGAAGCCGTTGCGGGGGTAAGAAAACAACAGCTATCAAATAAATCACTGAAACAGCTTTTTTAAGCATTTTGAATTAATAAAGTCTGTAATCATTTTCAGCATGATACCTCGTTAAACTCATGCCATTTGTATGAGAATAACCAACAGTTCCTTATGACCCAGAGGCATGTGCATGCTGTAGCCTCGTTCAGTCCAGCTGCTTTTTCGGGCCCAGCTGGTAATGCCAAAAAAAAAGTCCACAACAAATAGACCTCCTTTCAGCCCCTCCTTATTGTTTCCAAGAGCTTCCTCCCCCTCTGGTCCTAGGCTGACACCAGGGCCGGCCTTTGGTCTGATTTAAGACCCTGGCCTACTGATGACCCTGTTTGCTGCTCTCTCCCTCTCCTGCTCTATCTCTGGCTTTAGTTTAGCTCGACTTAGGGAAATGCTTGCTCATTCTCTCCACCACTCATTAATCCAGTGAACAATGAAAGGAGCTGAGCACAAACGCTGTTGTGCGTAAATCTTTAATGTTGGGCTTTTACTTTTCTGTCCTTTTGTTTTACGAGGCCAGGGCTTTTGTCATAAACAGATTTTGAAATATATTCTCTGTCTAATGCTGCTAAACTCTGAGGGAACAGATTATTGCTTCCAGTGTTTCAGAGTTATACTAGAGCATTATCTGTTTTCCTGTCACAGGCTGGGGATCATAGTGATCCTGACTTTCCTGTTCTTGACTTTTTGGCATTAGAGAGAGTGTTTGATGATTCATGTGCTTTAAATGAACGCCATTTCTTTAAGACAAACAACCAGCCCTTGACCTTGACACTCTGACTTTGGGTTTTGCACAGAGATATGTAGACTCTAAATATATCAATATATAATTTATGTGTGCTTAAGTTATTGCTATTGTTGTCTCAGCACATACAAAGGCCAGAGCTGTGGCCTTGGGCCAGGCGATAGCACAGTTTGTCACAGTTTTCATTCTCATGCATAATTAAAAAACTTAAATTACATGTCATGTACAAAATTATAATGCTGCAGGAAATGGACTACATGAAGTTTTATTTTCTTTTCCATGAGACTGACAGGAAATCAATTAATCCTGATATATTATTTTATGGTGGACAAGCAACGGGCTCCAGGAGAGAGAGGATAGAGATTGGCTACAGCTGTTCTCATTGGCGCAGCCATATATTATCACTGGCGTGTGTGTGACAGCTTCTGAGGAAAATGGCTGAAGGGTATCAGGCAGGTGACTCTAGTATAAAAAGAATAACACTGTGGGATACAAACTGTTTTCAGAGCCTCATAAGATTTGCAGTGGTGAAGAGGCACTTTACTGCTGCACTGCATGTACTGTAGGTTTCTCCATAATTTTTCCAACATTGGCTTTCTGTCACTATTTATGACAAAGTTTTCTGTAGCTCAGGACATTTTATGTGTGTGTGTGCAGGGAGTTGTTTTCATACAGGTTCTTGTAACTACTCTTTATGTCACGTGTATTTTTCTTAAGTTTACTGCAAATCATTATTTATATTGCCATATTATTAGTTTAACATTTAGGAAAAGTGACATGGATATAAAGTATCTTTTAAATTTGTGTCATTCACATTGGAAATTCTATAAAATAATTAGGTCTGTTGTCATGCCTGCAATGAAAACTGGATATGTTTTCAAAAGGACTTAGGTATTTAGTTTCTCAAGGCTGATTTATGGTTCCTTGTCCCTTTGGATTATGGGAATTCAACCACACTGAGGCTACAGAGATGCACATGATTGCAGTCCTCCAAAAAGTCAACAGTTTGTCGCCCCTGGGTGATAACACTCTGTATTTGCTGACTGGTTAAAAGGTTGGTTTAAACCGGAAAGGTAATGACCACAATAAAGTTCATAATAAATACTTACTGAGATTTAATTCCAACATAAATATAGTCTTTTTGTGCCATGATTTTTCATTTCCAAGACTGGAACAAAGTACGCATACTAACAGCAAAAATGGGAACAAGATTAGGCACCATGTTAAAGCCTTGAGTTTAATTTTACATGCAGTTAGATCCGGCATTGTTAGGTTTTTATTAGCATAACTCACAGGAAGTTCAGTATATCCAGGTTTGAAGACATTTTTTAACATACAGTACATATCTCAGATTTATGACAGATCTGTTCAAATATGGAACATGAAAAAAGGTGCTACTCTCTGTCCATTTCCTCCATTTCAGCCCTGATACTGATGTTCATAATATTTTGGGCTGTACTGATACGGATATTGGCATTATATTTGAGTGGTTAAATTATATCAAACTCTGAGCAATTTAAGCTGGACATGAAAAACTCTGGTTTTACAGCTGTTAATTGACCTTTAATCATTGTTTTTTGTAACTTTGACTACTTCAATATTAGAAAAAAAAGTAGAATGTGTGATGTTAGAACAACTTACATGTTTTGCAATGTTTGTGTGATCAAGAAAATCAAGACAGGTAAAAATAGGGATGCTATATATTTATATTTTCTATGCCATTAATGGCAGCTGGGATAGGCTGCAAAACCCAGCCTTGGAATTATTGTTCTTGTAAGCGCCTGCACTGGACTGATTGCACTGGGTCTTACCAAACTAACACATTACATTAAAAGGTAATCTGCTGGAATGGCTAGCGTTTATATTGCACTTTTCCACGTTACTGACTACTCAAAGCACTTTAGACTAATAGTCACATTTAACTATTCATTCATACAGTGCTTTATTCTATGCAATTAAAGCATCTCACACCAATGTTCAATTTTTAGCCTAACATGCATGTATTTGGACATGCATGTACAGGTATTTGGAGTAAGCCAGAGTACCCAGAGGAAACCCATGTAAGCACAAGTTGTGCTTTTCTGTTACCAAAAATCCAAACACCATTTGCAGAAGTCGTGTAGCCTTTTGTACATTTACCTCTGAGTGTGGCATTTGCTCTTTCACATAACCAGTGACAAGCTTGTTAATTTTCCTCTGAGCTACAGCTTTAGCTGGACTAAAAGCTAACAGATGTGTTTTTGGAGCTGTAGCACCGCCATCATTCTCTTCCCCAACAGGCCTCAGGACCAGTGTTGTAGAGCTGTGCTTATCTTTCAAATGCTTCTTCATTGTGTTTTTTTAAACATGTATTTACTGAACTCCTGTTTAAAATAAAATAAATGAATAAATAACATGTATTAGTTGTAGCCAGGGGCTTGTCGGGGGAGATCAGGTGGCACTAGCTCCTCCTGAAATAGGATATGAAATCATGCCCAAGGTTTTCCGGCATATGTGTATGGTATGTTTTTAATGTCTGTTCATGCACTATTAAAATTCATTGTTGTTTGGTGATATAATAAGTACCTTCGGCTGCTCCCTTGTATTCTCCACAAGAGGTCACCACAGCAGATTAATCTGAATTGGTAATTTGGCAGAGGTTTTATGCAGGCTGCCCTTCCTGACGCAACCGTCCATGGTGAGAGGGGCTCGTGTCCCCACCCAGAAATTTAGTATAAACTTTGAAACAGTGATGGGTATACTCTGAAAAACATAAATAATTGACAGTATAATTTGAAATCAAATACAGCTTTGATTAATCAAAGATAGCTTTTCAAGAGAGATCAAAGCAAATTAATTTAAAAATTGCAAAGGTTCATTACTACTAAATTATGAGCCCACCCATATATGGGTTCAGATTAAAATTTCAATATGTATAATATATAAGATGACACACACCAGATAACATAATGCTAAGTCCTTCAAAGGTCAGATAACCATTGAACCAGGCGTGGCATAATACTCACAGCCAGAAACACACAAAAAAGGATCAGTGAGTGATTCAGCAGCCAGTTTTTTTTTTTTCTCTTCTCCAGGTTAATTCATTGGATGAAATGTTGTGGCACATGATGTGTCATATATCAAAGGCAGGGCATCAGTAATCTTTGCTCAAGGGCATGGATAACAGGCAGATAGACATGTGAATGAGATGGAGGGGGTTGGTGAGGGACTCATCCCTTTCTGCCATCACCACGGAGAAGATAGAGGAAGATTTATGGGACATCACGGACCACATACTAGCAGGCTGACCATCTTATATGTGAGCCATCACTCCTACAGCATTCGTCCTTCTTATTTATAAAATCCAACACCCTAAAAAGCAGGTGACTCACACAACTGATATACTGACGTGTAATTGGATTCCTATTTAATGTTTTTGCTTTTAATACTTTGTGGTTATTTTTCCAAGCTGTAATCCAACTTTTTGAGACCGCATGTCACAGATCCCGCCCACTCTTGACTGATTGGAGCTGAGTGAGTTCCAAGTCAGTGACTGACACTGATAAAACTGCATGACTAACTCTTCTGTTTGGGCTGTCTGGCACATGTATCCGTCTCAGAGTGCGTGGTTGAAATAATCTTAGAACAACCATCAAATTTCTCCCGGGATTTTCAAACAAAGAGCTATAACAAAAGCGTATCGAATGTTCAGGATATCTGTATTTGTTTTTACACATTAGCAACGCATTGACGTTCGATAAACACAGATGGTTTGGAGTTTGTCCAATTTCCAAAAGTACGGCACAAAGCACAATAGCCTTACGCATTATTTAATTACAGTCATCTGTAATGCTGTCACTTTGACTCCACCTTAATTGCGTGGCATGCCATTGCAACACTCAGCAAAGTCTTACATGCAAAAGCCGTGGGACAGAAATTAGGGACAGCTATACGTATGCATTTTTACCAAAGGTAATGGGATGTAAAGTGATCCACAGTAATTATAACTGTGGACAGACAATCACAGAGGTATGCAGTGTCATTCAACGTTTTCCCCACTTCCCTGGAAGAGAACTCGTCACATGTGCCTCAGAGGTCGTCTATGATTTGCGAGGTTCACAGCTGGTGCCCTCCCTCGGGACACACTTATGCGTTATCTTCATTCATTACAAAAATCTTTTTAAATGTCTTTAGTTCCTTTGGGTGTACTAGCTGCACTGTACACAGCACTAACATCTCGAAAGGGTCTTAGTCTTTCAAATTATGAATTAAGATTTGTTGCTTTTTTGGCAAAACTACAAGAATTAAATGTTGTTGTTTTGGGCTATTGTTTAGTAGTTGTTACTAGATACTACCAGGTACGTCTAGTCTGTTAAGTAGAGAGAACACACAAATCAACATACAAATCCTGAAGAAGAAGAAAAAACATCACAGACAGTCTCTAGTGTACGTAATTTATGTGAAAATTACAGTACAGGTTAAACCGCCTCAGCACAGCTTAAAATGTAAATCTACTCTCTTTAATATTGAAGACAAAAATGCAAATAACCAAATGCTTAATCTCCTAACATTTAAAAAGGAAACTTTGATTGCTCTTGAGTATGTACATATGCATAGTGAACATCAGATTCTGTTAATCATGCTGCACTTTTATGTTCCCTGTAGCAAAGAAGCATCATAATTCACACAAGTCTGCTAATTGAGTGACAGATGAGAACTGGACAAATTACAACATCTACAGTGAGTGCTTACTTGTTATAGAGTGGTGTAAGGGATCCTGGGGAAGTGTATGAGCAAATTCACAGATACACACCTTTTCTACAATTAATTTTGTTGTACAGTTAGTTGTGAGTTGGCAGTTATAGTTTTTACTTGTGGGATATATAAGGCCCTTGTGTGCGAAGGACAAATCACAACCACCGTGTGTATCAGGTTGCTTGTAAGGAACTACTGAACTTTTCTTCGACAGGTCATTCAAACTCTGACAGCAGCAAAATGACAGTGGGATCAACTTAAAAGCCTGGAAACAAAGCAAGTCTGGCAACTCATCTTCACATCTGATCCACCACAGATGCTGTGCTTGGTGTCCATGTACCTGTCAGGGGCTATGAGGAGATGGAGGAAGTGGCTGTGTTCGTTGGGGGATATCCTTCCTCTTAGCAGTAGTGAGGGAAAACGCCCTGCTCACACAAAGGGTAGCCTCACTCCTTCACACTGTTTATTTTTAGTCATAACATCCACTACAATTGAAAGTATGGGTCAAGGTGAGGCTAGGACACTTGTGAGGGGAGGGAGCCTGAGGAACAACAAACAGATGTTCTTTGATGATAATTGCAGGGAAGGGAAAAGGAGTGTGGAGAGCATGCTTGTGAAACCTTCACTTGTTGATGCTATCCCTCCTGTCTCTGCCCCCTCTGAAGCCCTGTTGTGGTATGTTTTTTAGCCCCAGGAGTCATAGTGGGCCTACTGGTGCCATTACCCTTACTCAGCAGAGGTGACATCTGTTCACAGTAGCAGCCACAAATTTGAATACCAATATTCTTGCCTTGAACTGACCTGGAAAAGGAAAAAAGTTTGTGTCACTCAGTGACAATCTTTCTTAACATGAAAGGTTAGGAAGCCACAGCCTTTAATCAAGTGTAACTGTCAGCAGGCGCCCTTTAAAATGAAGCTGTAAAGACAGGCTGCCAGCATTACAGCCAATGAGTGCTTGCTCTGAATGATTGATTTGTATAAATCATTTTCTTTTTTGCTCTCTCATCCACTTTTATGAGCATCAGTAGCAGTGGAGGACGGTGAGGGTACCATCATGGGATTAAGTATAACTCCTCCAGGCTGTGTGATTAATGAGCTGCCATGGCATTCCCAACTGTCACTGTAAGGAGCACAGGTTCAAATCATGTCTAGACTGATGATACAAAGGATAAAAATGTGTTATGTCATTAATGTTCTGTAGTTCAGATGTTGATTTAGGAAGTTAACACCTTCTGTGGATAACTGGATCTTTTTTTTGGAAGCCTATTTGAACTATTTAGGCAAAACATTCAAGGCACATTTTTACATGGCAATTGCTTATTAGTTTTAGTGTTTTGGTTAGCTTTCAGGACAGTGTGTGATGGTTAGCACTGTTATCTCACTGCAAGAAGGTTCCTGGTTCAAACCCCAGCTGGAGCCTTTCTGTGTGGCATTTGCATGTTCCCACTGTGCCTGCATAGGCTTTCTCTTGGTACTCTAGCTTCCTCCCATAGTATAAAGACATGCATGCTAGTTTAATTGGTGATTCTAATTAGGTGGCAGAAGGTGTGAATGGTTGATTGTTTCTCTGGGTTAGCCCTGCGACAGACTGCCAACCTATCCAGGGTGTACCCTACCTTTCAAACTATCATGGCTGGAATAGGCTCCAGCCCCTGAGCTGTATAAGTAGAAGAAAATGGATGAATGGTTAACCTCTATACAATTTGGGATACTGTATGCAAACTAGCCTGTACCTTCTTTTAAGACAAATCTTTAAAACTTAACATGAAATGTGTCATTATTTTAAATTAGCATTTACTTTACTTAGCGTTAGCATCTTTTTTTTTAATTGCCTCCTTTTCTTCTTTGACTAATCTGCCAGGTTTTTCTTACCAATAATTTATCTGCCTCCCCATTCTATTAAGATTTACTCTATACTTTTATCAATAATGCCAAAGTCAGACTAGAATTCACATACAAAATATGCAGCACAAGCAAAAAACAGATAGAAAAGAAAAATGTGTAGAAAATTTGTTAAGCTTAGGCAAGTGAGGCTCTGCTGTCTCATAGTGAGAAAAATCATATGAACATCTTTGCAAGTCAGAACAAAAACTTGGAATTTGCAAACAAAAACATGAAATGTGGCAGATGAAAGCAATGTTTAGTTGATAAGACATTTTTGATTATGACTCTCGGAATCGTGTGAACGCACAGTAACCAGGAAACGGGTCTGCGGCCTATGTTCTTTCACCAAGTAAGGTAAGCAAGAATAGCCAAAATATCTTTAGCATGGTGCTTTACATATATGCCTCGCATGCGAAAGTTTCCCAGTTTGGATCTGGGAGGGGAGACAGGCCCAGCCTTGGGGCTCACAAGCCAGTGTACTCCTAGTGCTGGTCCCCCGTTTGGATAAATGGGAGGGTTGTGTCAGAAAGGGTATCCGGTGTAAAATCTGAGCCAAATCACATGCCAATTGAAGTACCAATTCTTTCCCCTCCTGGAATAAGCTCAGCCTTATGAAGTCATGCTATTTTGTAGACCAGAGCTTACTTACAGTGAAATTTCAAACAAGTTTGCTATCATAAATTTAGAGCTTTCCTTACAAGACACTAAAGCAATTCTAACTGGAAGATGACTTTTTTCACCATTAAAGTAATAAAAAAATGTCCCGGCATAGACAAAAAAGCGCTATTAATATATTTTTTGAAATAAGAGACAGCAAAGTGTTTTGGTTGTGTAAATAATGGTGTTTTTTTAACCTCATATATTAATAGAAAAGTCAATCTCTCTTCAATGTGCACTCTCATTCTTCAGATCCTCCAGAGATTCTTTATGTCTTGTTTTAGGGGTCGTTTCTTGAAATGTCTTCTGACCTTTTGCATTTAACCAGTTAGCTGTGCAGAAAGCTGCGAGTGAAGCAAGAAAGAGGAAAATTGAGCCGCTCTACATCTATCTCTCCCTAAGGAGTGTCGTGTTTCTCTTTCCACCATTTATTTGAAAGCTATCATTTCCTGGGATTCATGGCTGAAAAATGGCATCGATTCTCTGGATGATAGATGCTAAGTGTCCTTCTATCGACATGCCTATTGACAGGCCTGTGTAAATTGTGCATCTTATTACCCTCTCGGATAAATGATACACCTTGTGAACAAGGAGGCTGTAGCTCAGTCGATGGCAGTGTCTGAACATCTCTTATAGTGGCGGGTGTCACTGCTAAGTAGCGTGATCCATTTTGTCAGAAAACACCTTATCAGCCACTGTGCTGAATAATTAAACATAATAAGACTGACAGAAGATAACATCCTTCTGCAAAGCATGTAGGGTAAAGAACAGGAATAACTACAGAGGACTTTATTCATTGCTGTGCTTTATCTAGGAAGGTCAAATCTTAATCTAAAGGTATTTTTGAATCTAATATTGCTGTCTGGAAAGTTTGCTGTAGCATTAAAATGACTTATGTAAAGCCTTAAACCTACAGCATGTGCTGTGAAGCAACTCGTTTCTTTGCTGCATTGTTTACAAGGGCTATTTTTCTTTGACTCTGTGAGGTTTATTGCATCTTAATCCTACTCTTTTGTAGCACTGCCTGCAAGGACATTAAATAATGTCGTACTGCCAACTGCTTTCTCCGTCTCAATTTGTTTTATAGTAATACACAATTTAACCTTCAGAATAGCATTTGCAGGTTCATAACACTTGGAACAGGTGTAATTTTTCTAACAAACAGAGCTGCAATGTGACCCTATTTATCTGTGCTTCTTATAATGCATCGTATTAATCTGTGGGCCATTCATAACCCATTATTATAGGACAATAATTCACTTAGATTGTCCTGCTACCAAAGGAAATCTTTTGAGTCCAGTTGTGCTTTAGTGTTCCACCATGCCGCTGTTGTGTGTGTGATCTGTGAGAGTTTGGCTTTGTAGCTTTTTGCTCAAGAATCCATGAACCATTACGCTGGGTTATGGTGAGTAAAATGGGCTCTTGTGAGTAACTCTGTTGAAACAGTGAATTTTCTGGATTGATTGCTGTCTGAGATTTAGGTTTGAGTGTCTTGTGCGGGCTATTTCATGTCACCATAGACAGTCTAAGTAATCAATACTGATAGTTTGCAGGGGTAAATTTCAGTCCTAATTATTTCAACAAGACAGTTTTCATTGTATGGTTACACAATCACTGTGGATGTTTACTTTGTGACTGCAGCTCAAAGCAGAGCTGTGTGGTTACTGCAAGTTTAACTGCTGTGCCAACGTTTCTTTCCCTCATTCCGAAGATGAATTAGCAGCTTCTAAATAATGCAGTGAACCCTAATTCTCTTTGATTAGTAGTGAGTTAGATGACGGCGACCCATTGAAATTGGTCATCAGCATAAATAACGAGCGAATGAACTGATAAAATGCAAAGTCCTCGGCCATCATAAATCAAATGGAATCCACTGGCCGTGGAAGCGGGTGGAATTAGAAGTCCATGCTCCTATTAATTATGTTGCCTTGTGAAGGCGACAGCGTGATAAATCAGCGCTGAAAGGCCCTTCACTAGCTGAGCCTGAGGAGTTAGACTGCCTGCAAATTGCTTTGTGTATGCTCCTAATTGTTTCTTAAATAACCCACCTTTTTGAGGCAGGTTGGAAAGGTAGTCTACCAAGGAGGGTCACGGAAGTCAGAGCTACTGCCTCTCAAAGATAACATCATAAAAAATTCATTTTACTCTGTCTAACTGGTGTTATGACCACTATGCAGTATAACAAATGTATGAAATGTAAACATTAAAATAAAAAATTAATATACAAAAAAACATCAGTATGGTGCTGACTAATTCAAATAACCAACAATGATAAGACTGATTAACAATCATTCATGTATATTGTGTAGTTATATTAATTATTTATACTATGACTGAACACTCATGCTCTCTCAGATAATGGGAGATATGTTGCTTTATTTTCCTGTATTCTTCTCTTCAATTACTCAATCTCACTTACAACTGTGGTCACTGATTAATGTGAATCAATACACTGATCCATTTAAAACTCAATTAACTTTTTATTGGTCTGTCTGATTTTTGCTGAAACCCTTACAGTAAGATAAAATGCAGAGCGATGCCAGCCATGTGCCTTCATGTTCCTTCTTTTACTTTTCTTTTGTGCTTTACAAATACTTGCCAACACAATTTTATAATGGTTTTAATTTGAGTCTACTTCTCCAAAGTCCCCTGTTCCCCTTGTGTATGTAGTAATGATCAGGCCTCTAAACAGCATACAATTAATGTAAACACTGTGGCAGTCCTGAACTATTGCTCATTAAAGTACAACGAACTAAGTCTGTGTGACCCAGGAACTTAACTTGTATTTGTTGTGCAGTGGGCAACATCTAGTGTGAAATGTAGATTTTCCACAGTATTTAGCAGGAAAATGCACTTTAGTTCAATTGTGTGTGCTGCCTTAAATGCCACTGGTCGTGGTTTTGTGCTTCTCTCTGCTGTCAGTGTATATGATGAAGGGCATCAGAGTGTTGAGCGTGTTGAGCTGCTGAGCTTCAGAGGAGGCATGTGCGCACCAATCAGTCACAACATTAAAACCACTGCCAGGTGAAGTGAATAACAATGATCATCTTGTTATAATGATCTGCTGTAAAACGTGTATGGATTTTACTTTGACAAACACCACTACTAATTTTTCAGATACCACATTTAGCCAGTTATACATGCACTCCTTTTTTATCCAGATAAAAGTCTCATTGATAATAAAAAATCTCTTTTTCAAGAGAGACCTGGGCAAGAAGGTAGCAAAGACTGTACCAAGTATAAACATAAAAAAGAAGCATATGCAACCAAGTGCAATCACAGTGACCAAGGGAACTATTTTCTTGATCCTTTAAAATGGACTTAAAGTTCCCCATGGTAACCAGTTTTGACAACTTCAGGTCCTTCTGCAGATTACTCCAGGAAAAACAGGCAGCATATTTAAAATCCTATTTTTTTCCAATTCAGTTCTGTCTCTGGGGACTAGAATTTCTAAAATACTGTCAGGATAAAGGCCATAGCATTTATGCTTTTTACACATGCATGTACACAGATAAGAAGGAACCAACCTCAGTAGAGGGTTTTTCATTAAAACCAACCATTGGGAAAGTCCACAGGCAAACAGAGACAACTGCTTAACTCCAGTATACAGAGAACAGTGATGTATGTGATTTTCATAGTCTGTAATAAAATGTTAAAGGCGGTGGAAGATGGTGTCTAACAGAGAAGATCACCATGACTGAATAAAGGTATTTAAAAAAAGTGGCAGAAACCAAATTTTTCCTCACCTGAAGAGAGAAAGAAGACTAAAAAGAAAAAATAAACTTAATTTAAGTTTCAGCTTGGACACAAGCTTTTTCAATGTGAGTTTTGAATGACTAATTCTGATCTATAATGATACCTAAACACTTATATGTTACGACCATTTCAATTTCAGCCCTTTCCTTGATCTTAGAAAGTTTAGACAACATATTGCAATTTGAAAATAACATGAACTTGGATTTGCCTGAGTTTAGCACCAACTTAAGTTGAGTTAAATCGTACTAAGCAACATTAAATGCAGACTGAAGGCTTTTGCTACTGAAGGAGATGAACAATAGATAACTGGGTCATCTGCATAGAATGAAATACATCAAAATTATCACAAAGGTTGTTTGTATAGAGAGAAAAGCAGTGGTCTTAATATGGAACTCCTTTGGATACTGGGAGTTTCACAACTCAGCTCAAAAGAATGTGATAAATAAGGGAGATCACATATAGTCTTACTAAAGAAATCAGGCAAGTGCATGGGATTGTTAACAAGCCAGTTTGTTTGTAATGTATGAGTGCATGTATGCATGCAAAACCAAAACAAACAAACAAAAAAAAGAACAACTGCTCAGACAAGTCAGGTGTGCTGTATCCTAATTATGTCAGCTCCACCCATCGGTTACCTGAAAGAGATTGACAGGCACAGCCAACAAGGAGGGCACGGCCAGCCCTGTGGCCATCATAGGAGAAAAGAGGAAGAAAGCCAAGCACAATATATATAGTGTTCTTGCTGACATGTAATTTGAAAACCATCTTATAGCATTCCTGTTGAATACAAGCTGATCATAACAAATACATATTGAAACAAAAATGTGATATGAGTTCACCTGGCTCTCCCTTGTTACTTTTTGTTGCTGCTGTAAGAATCTATTTGGATCTCAGGAACACCAATTAAAGGGAATTTTTGGTATTAGCGGCTAACTTGCACAGTACAGTAGCTACATATTCAAGATGTTGAATATTCTTATGAAGTATACTGGTTTAATTAGTAGTACAAACCCAGTACAAATGGTTTGCTATCAAGTATAACAAAGACAGAGAACATATTCTGAAAAATGGCTAAAACAATTTATTCCATATTAAAACGCTTTTAGGTAAAATTTCTATATACTGTATTAGGACCTTGGACCATGTTTGCATTTTCTATTCATTTGAGAAGATGGATTCTTTTAGTGTTTTGCTATTTACTTGATAAATGACTGGAAAGTATAAAAGGATTCGAACTGTCAATTCATTTTCTGGTAATCAATAAACTGTCCTATGTGTGCATATGTGTACAGAAAACCTGTGTGTGGTAACGGGCGTCCTTCTGCTGACATTCAGCCCCCCGGTATATGTTTGAGTTTAAATAATGCTCCTGTGCGGTTGGAGGAATAATGGTGTGGACTTTCATGACATTGCGTCAGTGCCAAGGTGACTGACTCGAGGACTGATTGCTCCCTCTGTCTGTCTCTCTCTCTCTGTCCATTCCCCCTTCTCACCCTGTCAATAAGCATCCTCTTGTCTGATGGAGTCACATCAGGGCACTGCAGCTGACACCATGGTGTCTTTATTTCCTGCAGCAATCCTTTTACAACAGACATCAGTGGTGATTAATACACTGACAGCAGCCAGGAGGTTAACCCCCTGCTGCCAGCTAGCTACTGTCACTGACAAACACACAGGATTCACCTTCCACACCTGACTACACCTTACTGCAATTTATTCTTTGATATATACTCTGTAAAGAAGAGAATGAAAGTGCAGATTTTTTCAAGCACTGTACACTTTTAAATTTGATTGACTGGAGCAGATGATACTTGGTATTCCAAAACTGTCTTTTACATTAAACCAAATGGTTGCTCCCACTTGCAGCTGTCTGCACGGTTATTAAATCGGAGCTCTTCCAATTTAAATTTATGGCATCCATTACTCTAGAATTTACATGTCCAGGTGTTGCATCTGTTTGGCTTCAGGTAGGGGTCACTTTGATTTATTAATATCCACAGATTCATCTGCTAGACAATCACTGACATATTGTCACTTAGGGCAGCATTGTCTCTCTGTCTTTAACAGCTGTGACAACCTGTGTGTTATTAACTCCTTGGCTGATTATGCAGACACGCAGACCAAACATGCATGCATCTGTAGGGTGCTTAATGCTTATGATAGCCAATAAACAGCAGTCATAGACTTGAGGCTGCATGAAGATTTTCTCATCATATCTAATCAACACCTGCTTAATTGTTGAACATCTCAGAAGTCTCATGATAGACGAGATAAGTTAACAGTCTTCAGGAGTGATCCAACCATCTGGGTCATTCAACACCATATGTTCACACTTTGTTACTGTTGCGCGGGTTCATGGAAATATTTTTTTTTGTTTGCTAGAGCCATACGTTCTGTAGTTTTTAGCACCAAACAGTTTGTGACTGTGGTTGCTCACATCTTGAATAAGTAGTAAATTGATTAAAGGAGACCTATTTTGCTCATTTCTGATATTTTTGAACTTTAACTCTATTGAAGTAGCTTTGCTTCATTCATGTATAAGGAAATAAGGAAAAGCATAATAGATTCAGTTTGATAATCAGTTAACTGACAAACAGTGACTAGTTTTAGCTCCTAACATTTGAGAATTCAATTTTCTCCTCTGACAAAGCAGCCAGTTTTTCCCTATTTATAACATTGTAAAGCTTTAATATTGAATTAATAATAGTTAAAGTTATCTATAGACTATTCACAAGTGAAACTATCATTTGTTCACACCCTGTGTACAACTGTATGGCAGTATAGGTTTTGTTGAGATCACATAAGATCCTTAAAACCAAACTATTAAACTGTTAAGCATAATTTTAATTGTTGTTTCATACAGTACTTGCTATTAGCACATTACTTTCACTGAAAATTCTGCGCTGAGTGGCAGAAAATCATGACATAAATAAAGGGCTACAACCTCATTTGGCACCACATATCACTGCCTCACAGTGTGTGTCAGCAGGATGGACAACTGAGGGCCATAGGTGGCCCAGTTGTTAGGACATACCAAATGTCACAGGCTGAGGGAGAGATCATCCCCTCGAGTCTCCCAGATGCTGCTCCCACCTCTCATCATTAACTCTCACACTGAGATAGTAATTAGGGCTCCTCACGGCATAAGACAGATCCTGCATCAGACCACATTTTCTAAGCTGTCATTCTAATTATAAAGTCCAGGGAAAGATGGATATGGTTGGTTTTGTGTTGGTACCCATGTCAGTTTGCTCTGAGCTTCCACAGACTCTCCACTGTAAATCTAAAGGTACTAAACAATAGGTTTGTGGCAGAGGTGATGATGCTGCTTAATTTTTACATCAATTCTATGGCTGTTGAAGTATTATTAGTTCTGTCTTATATGGACAAACGCAAAGTAGATTCTCACTCTAACAGTATCATGACTTAAAGTAAGAGTGAAGCTGCACAGTTAGGTCTGACTTTAGTCCCCACTCCTCAAGTAACTAGCAGATTTTAACCTTTTCTTACTGTGCAAGCTAGGACATGTTAATTGGATTTGACAAGGACATATTACACACAACAAATATGCATAATTTGGCAAAAATTGAACATAAAATTGGAAATAAAAAAAGAGAACAAAGTAGATTTACATGGTTGGGTAGTCTGAATGTCTTGTATCATATTCTCTCCTGCTGCCTGCATAAAAAGGCACAGAACTGTAACAATGGGTATCAGTGGAAAGTGCTTTAAAGTTAAAGCTGATGGATGGCTTGTCAAAAAAAATAATTGCACTGGTTGGAAAGTGGGTCTGCGTGCGTAGAAGGGAGAGAGCAGGATCTACAGAGAGGATGATGGGAAGTGACAGTGGTCTGTCAAGATGCAGTGGCTGCCCAGAGTAGTGTGAAGCCCCAGCTAGAAGGTGGCAGAACAGAGCAGGCTGTCAGAGCAGGAAAGTGCCTTTAATACAATGAAAAGAAAAGGAATCCGCCTGTCAGACCTGTTCAGCTAGTCAAGGGAGGAAGAAGGAATATGGTGGAATAGGTACAGACATGGCAGAGCTGGGTGAAGCCAGCATGCCACTGGCCTCGCTGCAGGTACAAACCATGAAGACGAAGAAGACGGACTGTCAGCAACTGCTGGCTGCTACCAGTTATGACTGGTTCCTTTTGCTGTGACAATTCATTAATCAGTTGGACAGATCTGGCCTTATTATATGGAATATTTGACACTTGAGCAATTGGCTTGTCTACTGCATCCTATTAAAAATGCAATTCAAAGTGAATTCTGGCTCTCTTGTTGTAATTCAGAGAAGCTTGTTATCTTTAAGGAGTCTTGCACTGACCTTGGGAGGCAAGCACTGCCTAAATATTTGAACTATTAGTGAAAATATTTATAAAAGCATATAAGAGAGCATAAACAGTATGGTGTTCATTCATCTGCATGGTTCCCTCCCATGCATGATATAAAAGTGTCACGCTTTGATTGGAGGAATGATGTATAGACTGACCTAACAAAGGATCAAGTGCCCAGTAAGACAGACAGCTAATAGATAGAGAAGCAAGAGAAGCCTCATTTAGAGAGGAAGGGCTGTTTGTGCTGCCAATATGACAAAGGGGAAGTCGACAACCATTGATCCATGCTTACGGATGACAGCTTAAAAATTCAGCAATAATCATGACAAATGAGGAAAGGCACCACAGCCAGAAAATTATCAATAATCAGTGGCTGAGAAGAAATGCCAAGGTCAGAGAGAAAAGGCTACTGAAGTTGTCTGTAAGAGTGGATGCTGCCAGGTGATATATTGGTAAAGATAGGAGCAGCCTTTAAAGCAAGGTAGAAGCTACTAATTAAGTTTTGGACCCCACTGGGATGTGAATGTCCCTCAGTATGGATTCTTTGCAAGAGCCGACTGAATGCCAAGGGCAAAGAGACCATTATGTAACAGACAGTTTCTGATGGCTTTGATTCCTCACAGGGGAGTTGGTGGATGGATTTGCTGTATCAATAACTCAATCTCTTTTCAAAGGAAACCTGAAGAAGGCAAAGGAATTAGTAGCATCATGTTTCATGGCAGGTTAGTGCTGATGTGGACTCAAGCTGTAGGGATTTAGAACATTTTTGAGTCACCTTTCCTGATCAGGTTTGTGGCAGCAAGTGAAGCTGCTCAACGAGCTGCTTCTTCAAACAGTGCTTTAATGCTAACAAAGAGATGTGCTGTAGCACCTCTTGTTCAGTGGCTGACCTCCAAAGAGAAGAATCCCAAGGTGGTGTCTTAAACTATTTCAACTCCTCTCGACTTAATGGAACATAACTCAATACTAGGAACCTTTCAAATAGCTGAACTTTGCAATCTAGCTATGGTACAGCCACCCATTAGGAGAGTTTTATCAAGGCCATTGTTTATGTTTGTGTCTTCATTTTCTCCTGATTTCCCAATAGTTGCTTAAAAAAGTGATTAATTTTGCATTTTTGCTCAGCTTTATTCATCACAAAGCCTATGTCACTGATCAACTTCCCAAACAATTTTCACAAATATAAATGTCTCATAATACCTTAACTCCTCCACATGCTTCCACCTATTTGGATGATTAAGCAAATTACCTTTTTTTAGGAGATGACATCTGGCCTAAGAAGGGTTGTTAGCACTGTAATACATTTTCTATTAGTCTAAAGCTCTATCAACTGTTACCACTCAAAGTGAACACATCCAACTGATCAGAAAACCAAAACTCTTCATTAGAAACCCTGGTTTCATTTCACTATGTTCTGCGTCAGCTGTATGTGGTTGAAATGACAAATAAATAGCTCTTGAATCCTGAATCTCTTGGTTACATGCAGTAGCTTTTTGAGATGTATTCATTTAATATAACTGTTTGATCCCACAGTCTCACTGAAAAAAGGATAAAATACTTTATAAAATCCAGAGCTCTTACTGGATCTCTGTAGCTCACAGTTAATTCTGCTGGGAGTGTTCCTCTCGGATAATAAAAATGTCAATGTCTTTTGGTATTTGTGCAGTTAGACACAGAAACAACAACAAGTGTTGATCATCTCATAAACCATTTCTACCTGCATGCATACACATCTAATGAATGACATCAGAAAAGCATCTATTTTCTTCATGGATTCCACAAAACAGAGAGGTGGCAAGGGACATTTTTATCTAGTCTGGTTCGTAAGTTGACCTGTCTTAAAAGGGAACACCAGATACTTTACATATAAGAGTCTGTCTACAGTTAGGTAAATGACTACTGCTGCATTTTTTTAAGTTACATAAAGCCTTTTGTTTTTTGTAAAAGCTTTAAAGCTTAATAAATTTCTTAAAGTTATGTTTTTTGATGATAACAAGGTATGTCTTGTCTCTTTTTTTTGCTTTTGTCTTTTTGCTAAATGCTTGACGCTACATAACACAAAAATTTAAAGTTGAATTTTGGGTAACATTAAACTTTGAATTCAAATATTTTGTACGATAAAGAAAAAATGGTGGTGCGGCGGTTAGCATTATTGCCTCAAAGCAAGAGCATCCAGGTTTGAATCCAGCAGCTGGCCAGCTTAGGCCCTTCTGTGTGGAGTTTGTGTGGGTTCTCTCCAGATTCCTCCCACAGTCCAAAGACAGGCAAAGGGGCTAGGTTGACTGGTGATTCTAAATTAACCACAGGCATGAATGGTTGTCTGTCTCTCTGTGTTGGCCCTGCGACAGACTGGCGACCTGTCCAGGGTGAACCCTACCTTTCATCCTGTGATAACTTGGGATAGGCTTCAGTGCCCCCTGTGACCCTGAATTGGATAAGCAGAAGAAAATGAATGAACAACACTGGTTATTGACCAGATTTTGATTTAAGTGGTAAATGGACTGATACTTATATAGTGCTTTTCTACTCTAACTGGGCACTCAAAGCGCTTTTACTGCAGGCCTCATTTAGACATTCACACACATGTTCATACAGTGCTTTATTCTACGCCTCTAAGCACATTTAACTATCATGCTCACATTCACACTCCAATGATGCATCAGGAGCAATTTGGGATTTAGTGTCTTGCCCAAGGACACTTCGACATGTAAACTGGAGAAGCCAGGGATCAAACTGTCAACCTTTCTGTTGGAAAATGACCCACTCTACCTTCTGAGCCACAACCCCCCCCCAACCTTACATTTAGTGTGTATCATGAATCTAACAAAAAATTTGTGGAGCACTTTTTAACTGGATGTTGACATAGCCAAAAAGCTCATCATGTAAATTTATTTACCATTGCTGCCTTGTTATTGTGAAGATTTCCTTCATGGTTGTGTAGAGAAGAAGCTTTTAAAATAGTCTGACTGTAAACCAACTTTTCTGTAAATATTATTCTCAGAAAAATTGGTATATTTTCCAAAGTGAAATAAAAACACAATTATGTGATAGTTCACATGAACCTTTATTTAACTTACAAAGGTACAAAGAAAAGATTTTTAATAGTTTCATTTACCAACTTAATAGTATTATTATACAAATTTAGAATTTGGGACAGAGGCATGTTTACCATTATGTTACATCACCATTCCTTTTAATAGCACTTTAAATTCGTGGCAGCTGTGGCTCAGGACATAGAGCAGGTCGTCTTCCAACACGAAGGTTGGTGGTTCAATCCCTGACTTCTCCAGTCTACATGTTGAAGTGTCCTTGGGCAAGGTACCAAACCCTAAATTGCTCTTGATGCATGCATCAGAGTGTGAATGTGTGCATGAGAGTTAAATGTGCTTAAAGGCATAGAATAAAGTGCTGGGTGAATGAGGCTTGTAGTAAAAAGTGCTTTGAGTGCTCAGTTAGAGTAGAAAAGCGCTATATAAGTACCAGTCCATTTATCATTTAAAATGTTTCGTAACTAAGGACAATAATTGCTAAATCTTCACAATTGGAAATTTTCTCCACTTTTCCTTGACATAGTACTTCAGCTGCTCAATAGGCTGTGGTCTGATTCTCCTCTTCTTGAAACGCCATACATTTTCAATAGGAGATAGATCTGGACTGGCAGCAGACCAGTAAAGCACACACTGTGTCTATGAACCCACACTGTGATAGTCTGTGCAGAATGTGGTCTGGAATTGTTCTACTGAAATAAACACGGATGTCCTAGGAAGAGACGTCACCTTAATGGCAACATGTCTTTCTAAAATCCTAATAAATGCCTCAGAGTCAATGGACACATATATATACGTTGCATACATGCAACTTAGCCATGCCATGGGCACTGCTGCACCCCCATACTATCACAGATGCTGGCTTTGCTCCTGAACTGATACGTTTTTACTTTTACATCCAATCATGGTACTGTCATATCTCAATAATTTAAATAACTGGCAAAAAACAAACAAACAAACAAAAAGTCCTGTTAGTTTGTTCATCTTATACATGAGATAACCCTGCTGGCTATATTGTATAGTCATTATCTCTAATGAAATCACTGACTTGTTTTGTAGTTGGGGCAATTAACAGTTACATCATTAGACTTAGATCTCTTTTCATTTTGGCTTAGCAGGCTGCACATCACTTAATCCCCTCAGTTATTTCCTGCATAAGTAGAATGTAAAAGAAGGAAACTGTAAAGTTGCTGGCAAAGCGAGCAGGGCTCATTTCAGTAAGATGCAAATACTGTTATGCAGTTGCAAATGCATTTCTTTTTTGGATCTTTTTAAATCAACCAAGTGAGTTGTTCAGCCAAGGTTCAATGGGCCAAGAGGTCAAAAAGACAAGAGAATAATTTACTAGTTGTGTCATGCTCCTGTGATTGAGTCGTCATTCTGGCTTTGGGACTTGATTTGTGGCCTCTTTGTGAAAAGTGGCATGTGGCTGTAGGTATGCTCGCTTCAGGGGAGGTGCGCTTTCTCGCATCTCTGGTCCAAAATAGCACTCTGCTGATAACAACATGAGATATTAATTCTCAGCCAGTGAAAACGATCATGCAGCAAAGAGAAAAACCTTGGTGGAGGTGTGAAACAATTAAGCGTCCCCTGAAGCTAATTTGTTGCTAAGTGTGTTCGGCGTCCTTGCCAGGTCTATAGAATGTTCACATCTTTTCACACAGAGTGGTAAATTTTTAAAATAATGTTTGCATCATAATGTTATGCCGCCTCAAGAGAGATGATTATTCTGTCATATTATTGCCGCCCAGACTCAGCCCACACACTTCCTTTGCCTTTGCTGTAAGGATAAAGCACAGTTCCTGTTTTTCTGGGACCATCTGTAAGAAAAAACCAGCCCAAAGTAAAAACGATGACTGCAACTTGGCAGAAGATTAAACAGGCCCTCCGCAAAAGCCATTAATAATTCTCATATTTTGGAAACAGACCATACATACAGAATCTGTGGTATTTAATCTCCCCTCTCAGTGAATAAAAAAAAAGGTCAACTGGGAGGGAGAGACTTTTTTTCCTTCCCCAGCCCAGAGTGATGGGCCTAGGTTTTCCAAGGCATCCCATTTATCTGTCAGGGCTGTGAGCAGAGCCAGTGATTTAGTTTCCATCACATGAAGCTCATGTCCGGCTGATGATAGTGCCAGGCGGGATATGGGTAGAATTTGTCACCTAGAGCTTTGACAGGGAGATAATTGCTGATAGTTAGCAGAATAATAGGATATGTGCATTACTAGCCTCACAGGATTTAGGGAGTATTTGTTGCTCACGCTTTACAACATAAATTCCCTCATCATTTCAGTCCTGACTTTGTTTACACAAGGATAATTTAACCCAATCAGGATGAAAGAACCAACACCGACATAACAAGTAAGGATGCTAGCTTTTTTTAATCACACTGCTAAAACACTAGTTTTCCTAACAGTTTACAAAGACCAATGTTTATTTTCTGAGCCAGAAGGTACAATATGTGGAAGAGGGGATGGAATGCTGTTATCAGCTAACCCCAGCAAGCTTGGTCTTTCTTTCTTTCTTTCTTTCTTTCTTTCTTTCTTTCTTTCTTTCTTTCTTTCTTTCTTTCTTTCTTTCTTTCTTTCTTTCTTTCGGAAATAATGTAAAACATATACAACAATTATGTGAATGACATTAAAACAAACCAGCCACAGGGGCCCACAAGCCAGTGTAGTCCTAGTGCCGGTCCCAAGCCCAGGTAAATGGTGAGGGTTGCATCAGGAAGGGCATCCGGCGTAAAAACTTTGCCAAATCAAATATGCGGTTTCATAACACGACTTCCATACCGGATCGGTTGCAGCCCGGGTTAACAACGACTGCCTCCGGTGCCGTTAGCCAACAGGGTGCCGGTGGAAACCATGCTACTGTTGGCCGAAGACCAAGGAGGGGGAGAGGGGGAAAGCGTGTTAGGAGGCAGAGAGAGAGAAGGAAAGGTAGGAGGGTGGAGGTGAGAGTAGG
>VUQH01040573.1:0-25388 GCA_015106775.1 Etroplus canarensis
GCTAGAGAAGTACCAAGGGCTCAGAGAAGAGCTCGAGAAGATGTGGAGGGTGAAGGTAACAGTGGTCCCAGTGGTAATCGGAGCACTAGGTGCAGTGACTCCCAAGCTAGACGAGTGGCTCCAGCAGATCCCAGGAACAACATCCGAGATCTCTGTCCAGAAGAGCACAGTCCTAGGAACAGCTAAGATACTGCGCAGGACCCTCAAGCTCCCAGGCCTCTGGTAGAGGACCCGCGCTTGAAGGATAGACCACCCGCAGGGGCGAGAGGGGAATTTTATATATATATATATATATCAGGCACTTTATGAGTTACACCTTCCTCTCACCCTCCTCTCTTCTGCCAAATGACCAATGCGGATTAATGCACTGTGGTGATCCTTTGGGGAGAATACAAGGGAGCAGCCGAAGGTACATTAGTGGTTCTCTGGCTGAAAAAGCCTTGTTGATGCCAGAGATAAGAGGAGAATGGCCAGACTACTTCAACCTGATATCAAGGTAACAGTTATTCAAATAATCACTCACTGCAATCAAGGTATGCAGAAAAGCATCTCTGAAGGCACAACATGTTGAACCTTAAAGCAGGTGAGCTGTAGCTGCAGAAGACCAAAACTGGATGCCACTTCTGCCAGCTAAGAACAGGAAACAGAGAGTACAATTAACAAGGGCTCATCAAAATCAGACAATAGAAGATTGAAAGCCTGGTCTGTTGAGCCTCAATTTTTGTGGGAAAACTTGAATGGTAGAGTCAACATCTGGCAAGGACAACAATGAGCCATGGATGCATCCTGCCTTGTATCAACTGTTCAGGCTGACAGTGGTGGTGTAATGATGTGTGGAATAGTTTCTTGGCAAACTTTGGGCCCCTTAATACCAATTCTCTAATTGACCACATCCATCCCAGAGTGACTATAGTGTGCCCAGTGTCTTCTGATGGCTGCTTCCAGCAGGATTACATGCCATGTCACAAAGCTCAAATCATCTCACCCTGGTTTCTTGAACATGAAAATGAGTTCACTGCACTCAACTAGCCTCCACAGTCCTCAGCGCTCAATCAAACAGAGTACCTCTGGAATGTGGTAGAATAGGAGATTTGCATAATAGATGTGCAACAAACAACTAACCAGCGAGAGTGTAATGCTATCCTGTTAATATGGACCAAAATCTCTGATCTCTGAGGAATGTTAATAGCACTTTTCTGAATCTATGCCATGAAGAATAAAGGCAGGTCTGAAGGTAAAAAAGGTCCAACCCAGTACAAGCAAAGTGTACCTTGTAGTGGTGGTGAGTATACATATCGGCACAGAGGACCAATTGGGAATTTGATAATAAACACAAAGTATTTATTCAGCTCACACCATCCTCCTACTTTACTTTCGGAGCCAAATTCATTTCATTACACAAGATCACACTGATACTGTACATTGTGCAAATATTTTTAATTGATCCCAGTAAAGTGGGTTGAAAAGCTGAAGCTCATTCAGAGGCTGAGCTGCTTGGCTGATCATCCCAGATGTTCCTAGATTGTTTTTTTTTGTAACTCACTCAAAGTGCCGCTATTTCTTTTATCCATACCAGCAACTGTCTTTCATGTAGAACTGATGTGGGCAGATTGCGGAGTTATCTTCTGTATTCATAGTCAGTCACATAGCAAATGGTTGTCATGGAAATGCTTTTCCAGACTGTGACTTGTACCGATTAACTGTACACTGACCTTCAAAACTGAAGCTAAAAGGAAAAATTGTAAATGAACACCACCCCAAACATTTTTAGATTATGTGGACATTTTACTACAGGTCCTTAAAAAAAGCCTCAGAAATGGAATAGATCCTCACATTCAGGTTTGTCATCTTGAAAATGACTTTGAAGTGAGAAAAAATGACAGATGAGAAGGTTAATTGAGGCTCTCATGGTACTGTGAAGTTGTAGCACATTTTTTGGGTTAAAGAACCATAATGTCAAGCCTTGCAAAATTAAAGACAAAAGCACAAAAGTTGCCTGAAGGGATTTTGTTATGAGATCCCTTGGAAATGTATTTGATACTTTATGATGCTCTTTTATGGTGTCCTCATTGACAGATAACACATAAATAAGGCACACTTGGTCACAGTGGTCATCTGAAGTAAAATACATAAATTAGAAATGCAAAATGAATCCCACAAGTGAATCATTACTATACTCGTTAAATTCTAAATAGTGAAAGGGCACAGGGACTTCAGAATGAGAATTACTTTAATGATAAGCATAAATACTGCAATAAGCCAACACTTCTGGACAAGAAAATGGCCATTAACCTACTCTCTATACAGCCCAGTCATAACAGCATCACTACACTATTCAACACATCCAAGCTCCAACGCATAAAACTCTGCATAGATTCACAAATCTGAGTACAAACACACGTGGAGAAATTTCCATATGTACTTCTCCTATTCTTTGATTTATAAAGCTGTGAATACACATTATCCCCTTTATAAAACTCAATCATTGTGAAATGTTACACATATGCAAGAGCCTGATTTCCACTTCCATCTTTAACCATGACTGGATACCCCCTTTATTCTTCATTTGCATATAAAAATTGCTCTTCGTGCCACAAGTAATTTCAAATGGCAATTAAAACAGCAGCAAAGAAGAGGCCCATTTTCATAAAATATTAAGCTGAGACCGTGAGCATATGGGTGGAGAAAAGGAAATGTGTTTTACCCTGTTGGTGGTTTCAGGTCTACATTTTTGATCACAAACAGAACAAAAGCTACTAAAGGAAAAGTAATGGAACTTGCCAAGTTCATAGCAAATGACCCTGGCAGTGGGTAAATAAAAAAAGCAACAAATGAGAGCCAGTAAAACTGCATCCACACAAGGAATATAGACCATTAAATGCTGCTGCAGCCATTAGCAGCACCCGAAATTACAATAAGTATAATTAATAGAGATAATAAAAGGCCTGAGAAAATTTAGTACACAAATTATTTAGAAATCATACATTTTAATAAAGCTTTGTTTGTGCAAAAAGAAAACAAATATTGATAAATGCAAACTCTGAAATTGGCGGTTTTATTTTATGATGAATATTGTCTGTAAAAAGGGCTTGAAATTCACACTGCAAAACTGGAGGAAATTCTCCTCTTAGATGCTTCCCACATGGGCGATTTATACACTTAAGGATCTGGGCTATTTCCAGGCTTATATATTTGCGTGGGCAGCTGGAACTTGTAGGTAGGTAACTGTCAGATAACTGGTTTTGTACATGATGCCTGATCCCTGACAAAAGCAACTACAATGAAGAAAAACCTGAAAAAACTCATATTTAGAACCAGTCATTTCACACCATTGCAACCTCTGGGCTGAATATTATTAGACTGCTGTAACTGGGTGTGGTAATTCCTGAAAATATAGGTGGTAGATTTACAGGAAATGGCTAAGGCTACGTTCACATTGCAGGCAAAATTGGCCCAAATGTGACTTTTTTTGCCCATATGTGACCCATATCTGATATTTATATGACGATCTGAACAGCACAAATTTGATTTTTTGCAATTTTTTTGCTGAAATCTGGTTATTTTGCATGGTGTTCACCTTATAACTTGAATGCGACTGCCATGAGACTCTAGTGTGAACAGTCTACAGCCCTGAAGTGACGCACATGCGCAGAAGAAGATGTAACGTCACACGCAGTACGCTGTGTTTACAGAAGTAAATATTTATGCTACAAACATCAGCATGTGTGTAAAACTTTGCTTTATTTCACTGACTAGCTTCTAGCTGTCTACCATGTTTGTTTTGTCCTTTGTTTACATTCAATTTTGCCGTGTCTCATCTCATCTGGCACAGTATTGTGACGTCTGTCCCACGTCAATGATGTAAAAATCAGATGAAATGTGACATGACCGTTCAGACTGAGTTTGCTTTGAAAAGCAAAGAAAAAATTTGTGATGTTCATACTGTCATAAAAGAATCAGATATGGGTCACATATAAGCAAAAAAGTCAGATTTGGGCCACTTTTACTTGCAGTGTGAATGAAGCGTTTCATATGGGGTCCTAAATCGGATATGTATCCAATGTTTTTCAAAGCGACCTTACACTATGTTCCCACTGCAGACAATTTAGATTTTTTTGCTGAGATCTGATTTATTCCATAGCTGTTCACATTATAATTTAAATGCGACTCCAGGGTAACCAGTCTCCAGTCATGAAGTGATGTGCATGAGCAGAAGAAAGCATGAAGTAATTATGGATGCTACCCATATCAGCATGTGAGTAAAACTTCATTTCTTTCCCATGAGTAGCTTCATCAACGCTCTCTGTCATGCTTGTTTTGCGCATTGCTGACATTTTATCTTGCCGCGTCTTGCCTCCCCGGCACAGAATTACTGTATGACATCAGTCCCACATCAATGACATAAAAGTTGGATGAAATACAACATGACCGTTCAGATTGAGGACGCTTTCAAAAATATCAGATGTGCATCTGATTTAGGACCACATATTGAAGTGGCCTGATTCCAACTCAAAAAAATCAGATGTATGCTGTTCAGAATAAAAGAATCAGATATGGGTCACATATAGGCAAAAAAGTCAGATTTGGGCCACTTCTACTGGCAGCGTGAACATAGCATCAGTCTGAACGGTCATGTCACAGTTCATCTAACTTTTAAGTCATTGAAATGAGGCGGACATCATAATTCTGCACCGGAGGAGGTGAGATGCAGGAAGAACAAATGTAAACAATGCACAAAACTAGCATGGCACACAGCATTGATGTTGGTAACTTTGACTTTGTCAGTCTATAAAGAACACATAGTGAGAGCTGAGAATTGGTAAGTAAATTTCACATTTGCTGAAAGATTTTGGCTAATGGGGAAATGTGTGAAATATTAATGATGCATTATATATTGTGCTGTACATAGAGTTACTGTAATGTTGAGAGTGATAATTTCATATTATCTAAGCAATTCTATCTATTTGATCTATGAAAACCTAGAAGTGAAGTATTAGGAGACAATTTGCATTTCAAAATTAGGAGCTATAGGGCAGCCATCTCTGCCTGCTCTCTTAATTTGTCTCACTGTCATTTCTTCTCTCAATCACTGAGATGCCACAGACATTACAGGCAGGCCATGGACCCTGCTGGGTGTGCAAACAGTGATGGGTATCAGTATTGACATTGGTCTAAAAGGATCAGTTAGCCTTCTCTTTACCCTGCAGGCCTCATGATTCCCTATTCATACAAAAACAGCCTGCAAATGCACTCCTCCCCCAGTGCCCTTACTCTCTGGGGCTCTCCGAGAAAACACAAGGAGCAGCACTGCCTAATGCCCCATAAAATTCTGACATCACCTTTCCACAGGAGAGGAGGACACACTCGATTTGATAGGCTAATTGTGTGTGGCATAATTAATCAATGTCTCCTGAACGAAAATTCCCACAAGTAGACTCCCAATGTCGCATGAATGCCAACAAAAGCATAGAGGGTAATTAAATTTACATTTATTTATTCTCCTTTATCATGTGAGTTAGTTGCTAATGGGAAATATTTGTCATTTCCCCTTACAGGGAGACAGACACAAGTGACAACTGTGCAAGATGGGCTAATATCACCTTAGCAGGGCGACCTTGACAACAGAGATAGCCTTTACAGCATAAAGCAAACACAAGTCCATTTTACAAAATAAGTATGTATTTACATTTAACTCCATAATAGGTTTTAGGACAATTATACATTTTTTTGTATTTTTTTTTTCTGTACACCACCACAGTGGATTTTAAATCAGTCAAAATGCAACTGAAGTGCAAACATTCAGCTTTAATTAAAGTTTTTTTCCCATAAAACTATAGCATTGATTGTTTAGGAATTACAGTTGCTTTTATACAGAGCCCCCCATTTTCAGAGGCTCAAAAGTAATGGGATAAACTGTATATATGTGGATGAAGATCCATTGCTGTTAATGACTGCCTGAAGTATAGAACTTATGGACATCACCAAATGCTGTGCCTCCTCCCTTGAGATGCCAGGCCTTTTCTGCAGCCACCTTCAGTTGTTGCTTGTTTGTGAGTCTTTCTGCCTTCAGTTTTGTCTTCAGTAACTGAAGAGAATTCTCTATTAGGTTGAGATCAGGTGACTCCACTAAGCCACTGAAAAAGCATTTCTTAGCCCTTAGTAAGTCTTGGGTTGTTATTGCAGTATGTTTTGGGTCATTATCCATTTACACTGTGAATTTTTGTACCATTTGGCTGAATCTGAACAAAGTATAGCCCTGGACACTTCCACCAGCACTCACTTCATCAGCAAACACTAGTGACACAGTTCCATTGGCATTATCCTGGTACAAGTTAATCTTAGTTTCATCTGTCCAAGGAATTTTTTTTCAAGAACTGGGCAGGCAATTTTGGATGCTCTTGGCAAAGTCTAATCTTGTCTTCCTTTTCTTGAGTGAAACAGTTGGTTTGCAAATTGTTCTAAATCCTCTGTATTTACATTAATGACACCTAAATACAGATTGGAATGTAGACATTGACAATGAGAGTGTTCTTGACTTGACTTGGGTAGATGTTGTGATCCACTTAGTTTGCCATGGAATAACAAGAAAACATATCTTACTTGACCATGAAACCGCTTGTCAGTTAACTATTATTTTGGAGACTCTGAAAATGGGGGACTATGCATAAAAATGGTTGAAATTCCTAAATAATTAATGCAGTTATTTTGTTAAACCCCTTGAATTAAAGCTGAAAGTCTACACTTTATTTGCATTTTGACTATTTGATTCAAAATCCACTGTGGTGGTGTACAAAGAAAAAATTACCAAAAACATGTGTGACTGTCTGAAAACTTATGGACCAAACTGTAGATAAGCTAAAATTACACGTGGGACAACAATAAAAGCTTAGGTTCAACTATCATCACATTACCAAAGTACACCAATTGAATCCTGCAAAGGCTCAGCAAACAGACAAATTTAAAATGTGTCTTTACTTAGTTGTCTCCTCTTTTTTACAAAACAAAGTAATCACTGTCTTCAGATCATATTGCGTACATTTAATAGTGACCTGTAGCAAATGCCTTGAGAAATCTTACAAACAGAAGACAGGTCGATGGTTGCAGTGGGTGCAACGAAACGGTATTGTGGATGTTAAACTTCTCTGTGGTAAATTACAGATCGGTCAATGAAACTGTCTTCAAAATTTCATTAACTAGGTGCAATTCAGCTACATGAAGAGCAATGTAAGCGGTGGAACGTGGCAGAAAAATATTAATTCCAGGCTTGCTCTTCAAACTCCCCACTTTAAAATAAGCTGCAGAGACAAATTAAGAAGTTACATAAATCCCACACAGAGTATCTAAAGGCATAATGTCTTTTAAGTTTATGTTTACAGATACTGTTCCTCTGAGTGAATCACTGTATGGAAAACAGTCAAATAAGCTTAATTTCCCGGAGCAATTGCAGCGAAGGAGTCATTTCAGCAGCAAGGAGTGCAAGCCACAGATTAACAGTTCCCTGGTGGCAAAAGTGTAAATATTGTTCTGACCATAAAAAGCTTGTGTGTGGGGGGGAAAATTCTAGGGTACAGGTACAGAGAAAGGTTTAAATGCTTTTGTCACTTTGACAAGACAAAAATAACTTCTAACCACTGGCTTCCAGTCCAGCAACTCCACCAGGGAGAAAAAGCATTTTTTGGTTTATGAGTTTGCTTCACATATTTTTTATTTATGGAAAGGCATGTTTCATTAAAAGGTGTTATTACTGGAACATAATGAAAAATTTGTCAACTTTTTTCCTGATTGACTGGAGTCAGAATGTTAACAAAAGGAAATTCTTTATCTAAAGCCACAGCATTAAATTCACTTGGCAAAGGCAACTTTAGTGCAACTGGCACATAAAAATTACACAGGAAAATGGATAGAAAATATGGGAAAGTCTTATCAATCTGGACCTTACCTGTACTGAAGAGAAACATTGTGGTTTTAAGAGAGTTACCGTGTGTGTCTTGGTGGAATGCTGCACACAAGACAAGTGGGTATCAAATAATAAAGACTGGATTCTTCATAAAGACTGATACATTACAATACCCTATGATGCCACATACCTGGTAACAATAACTTGGAACAGCACATTTACACAATAAAATGAATTATAATCTTCATGCTTTTCACAGGGAAATTCTATTGTTCCAGCAGTAAACTGTAATCACAAAGTGTGATCAAAAAGCTCCAGAAATTGAACCAGTCAATAAAAATCAAAAACCATACTTGATTTAAATTTTGCCCTTAAATTCTTCCCTTAAAGCTCATCTTCTTGAGCATGTTCAGAGAGGGCTTCCAGCGTGGCTGCTATTTTTAGATCACTTTGCGCAAGCCTTGTTCTATCCCTTTGCACTTGTGTCTCTGTGGTGTGCACTGGATTTCCTCCAGTGTGTCAAAACAGTGACCCATCAACTTGACTTTCATTTTGCAGAAGTGGGAGCCAAAACTTGCTGGCAGCCAAATCTTGCAAGTTGGGCAGGTGGTTAGCAAAGACTGTGTTTTTGCGGCAGAACACTGCTCTTTCAATGCATCATGTGATGGCACACAAAGGCATGTGCCATACTCCGGGTCATACCTATTAAATGTCTGCCCTCAGATGCCCCAGGATGTTACAGCAAAACTCTATGCTGACAGTCTCACCTTGGGGGATGAATGTATGACACACAGCCTTCTGAATGCTTAGAAACTCTGAGCAATTCTATTGAAAACTGTTGAATTGTAGCCTCAGACCCCTCACTCATAGTACCAGTGATGATTTACCATATGAAAGTGTTCAGTTTGAGAGAGAAGATCGTGATTGCTGTTCATGCAAGTTTGGTAAAACTGCAGATGTGCAAATGCAAGTAATCATAATGGGACTTCAGGGAGCAATTTAGAAACAGCAGTTGCACTGGAAGCTGCCTAGAAACACACAAGTTAAGGACCTTGAAAAGGAGAAAGACCAAATAAACATGTAAGATTTTTTATATTTATGTGCCAATTCCTAGAACTTTTTTTTACACACCTTGTAAGAGAACACAGGAAAAAAAGGTAAATCTAACTTTATATCAGATAATCATATACATACATATACACACTCATTGACCACATCATTAGGTACACAAATGATAAATGCAAATATCTAACCAGCTAATTGCATGGTAATAACGCTTTTAGGCAAGTAGACATGGTCAAGATGATATGCTGAAGTTCAAACCAAGCATTAGAATAGAGAGGAAAAGTGATTTAAGCGACTCTGAATGTGGCATGGTCCTTGGTGCCAGACGGACTGGTCTGAGTATTTCTGAAACCACTGATCTACTAGGATTTTCCTACACAAATATATCTAGGGTATACAGAGAATGTGACAATGGGACAAAGAAAATATCCTATGAGCAGCAGCTCTCTTGAAGAAAATGTTCTTGTTGATGCCAGAGGTCTGAGGAAAATGGCCAGACTGCTTCATGTTTACAGGAATAAAATAATAACTCATTTAAGTATTTGTTACAATGCAGATATGCAGAAAAGCATCTCTGAATGCACAACATATTGGCTTTAGAAGCAGATGAACAACAGCAACAGAAGACAACACCGGGTGCCGCTCCTGTCTTAGAACAGGAACTGAGGCCACAATCTGCATGGGTTCACCAAAATTGGACAATCCATCCTGCCTTGCATCAGTGGTTCAGGCTGTTCAGGCTAGTGGTGAAAGCTCTTGGCACGCTTTGGGCTCCTTAGTACCAGCTGAACATTGTTAAAACACCACAGCCTATCTGAATATTGTTTCTGACCATGTCCATCTTCTGATGGCTGCAGAATAACACACTATGTCATGAAGCTAAAATCATCTCAAACTGTTTTTTTGAACATGACACTGAGTTCACTGTCCTTGATTCACTTCCACATTTACTAGATCTCAATCCATTAGAGTACCTTTGGAATGTGGTGGAAATTGGCATAATGGCTGTGTGGCCAGCAAATGTTCAGCCACTGTGTGATGCTATCATGTCAATACAGACCCAAAATCTCTGAGGTATATTTCCAACACTTTATTGAGTCTGGGCCACAAAGAATTCAGGCCATTTTGAAGGCAAAAGGGGCTCCTAGCAAGGTGTAATGAACAGGCCAGTGAGTGTAAATCTGATGGGTATTAATGTGGGGAAGGAAGTTATGGTAGCATGATCACGCATAAGGACTACTTTCATTTATAGTGAAGGGCTATTTTTAGAGGAATGGATTTACTGTTTGATAAACTGCCAGAAGTATAAGGTTAAACTTGGCCAAACAACAAATCCATTGTTTTTAATAAATTGACAGCTAGATGTAGTACTTTGCTTTTACATTTTTTTATTGTGCTAAGTACTTTCTAGGGGCTGGCAGTTTATTATCTAGGCAGTCTCATACTATTTCTTTCACAGAGATTACTGACCGGTGAGGGAGAAATGAAGAGATGCTGTTTGACGTTCTCTCAAAGCATATGAAATTCAGCACTGCATGTAGCTGGCTGTCTGACTTTGGGAGGTCGGATCTCTTTGATGGTTGCAAAGATCAAAGGCAGGAGATTTGCTACTACTATCTGCAGTAATTTACACACACACAGACACACACACCTACACACACACACACACACTCCCTTAATCTTGTTTTATTAAACCAAAACAATTCACGATCATCAAAATAATACTGGTAAACTCAACATGGCTCCTTTTTTCTCAGTAAAAGAGAATAAATAATTGATAGTTCCATTATATATTTCACTTTATACAAAACAATATTGAATTTTTTCAGTCAGAAAAAATTGACATATTTTTTCATCTCTTCTCTGAAAGAACGGGTGATAGCTGAGGTAGACACAGAATAGCCAGATCATGCACTGCTATAAAACATTTATGAACCATTAGATTGCCATGCCAGAGGATGCTGCTGCCATTTATGAGGTCTGAGAAGCATGGGCAGGTGGAAGGGGTGCACAAAGGTGAATTTAGATAGTCACAAAAGCCAGTCTGCTCTTTTTCCTTCATTAGAGTTTGATATAGTTTGGTTTGTTAACACAGATATCTGCACATGTAGGCTTAAATGTGCAAATAGCCACTGAATCTAGCTGAAAAAAAATGACAACATTAAATTTCATAATGCTCGAAGAGATGAAAAATTTCCTCTCTTCTGCAAGACTGTACCATAAGTAGATATCACGCAGCCCTCTTCACTGCATCATGTCAGCTGAGAGACCAGTGTAGATATGGAAGCTAAAGCCCTTTTTCTAAGGGATTTCACTGTAAGAAGGTGATTTTGTTCTCTTGGTGTCCGTTATATTACTTTCAGCATTTCTGCAGCTAAGACGAGATCTCATTTCAGCATCGTGCCTGAAAGAAGAGGCTTAGGGGAGATGACAGGCCTCTGTCAGAGCCTCCGTGCCAGGAAAATTAGGGTTACACAATTACACACAGTTCCACAAGCGTCACCAAAAAGCCCTCTTCGTAATTGGATCCATTTTAGGGGGTTTAAAGCCCTCTTCTTTGAGATATACAGTCAGAGGAACCCTAAGAACAGAATTCATCATCCTCTCTCAGTCTGCATCTCTTTTGCATTTAGACTGGCCTGGAGGAAAAACAAAACAGCACTGAAGTTAGTCCTGTCACATTCAGCTGTACTGCACAGATGCAACATGTCATTCTAAATCTCAATAATTATACCAGCTTCTATTTATATTTTGTTTATTTTTTACAAGAAAGGAAAGGCAAGTCATATCATAAGCCCATCTGGAGAAATTTGACTGACAATATGATGGAAAACACTGCATATGTTGTGCAGAGTTCTATTTTGAGCATTAATTGCTTCTCCAGAGAGGTATTTTAAATGTTTCACATAGAAAAGCTTGAATAGATGGAGGTCAGATTGCAACAGTAACTTGTTCTTGTGCCAAGCCCAGCCTAATTTGTCACTCCAAGTTAATAATTGTCAACTGATAAAAGCATATTTTATGTCCTATAAATTTAATATGGTTTGTAATCCAATAATAATATTGTTTTTGAGAATTAGAGTAAAGAATGCAATCAGACATGTTAAGGTTACTTTTTATAGCTGCATCTTATAAGACAGAATCTTCCCAGTCCACAAAACCTTCACAATATATGAATATGTGTAACAACATGAAGTTCTGATCACGTGCATAGTTTAATATTAAGCAAAAACTTTTTTTTTTCATTTTTTAAATGAAACAAACCAGGATGATTGAATTATTAATGTTTTCAAAAAACAAATTCTATATGTGGTTAATGTTTTATTTTTAATTGTAAAAAATTTGCAGGCAGATGCATGTACTTTTGCAGAGCAGCATTCTGTGGAAATTTTCACCACACATGCAGAGTAACAGATTTGAACGTTAAACTACTATAAAAAGAGAATAGGCTTTTAAAAGCAGAATAAAATACAATAATTGCTAAAAGACAATGGAATCAGACAGCTGAATTTATGAGAAGGGGTCTTCCAGAGGCTGTAGGGGCCATATTTGACTGAGCCAAAATGAGCACTGCACTGCCTTCAGATTTCTTGTGCTCTTGAGTAAATGATAGATGAGTCAGAAACAGTAACTAAATTATGAAAGTCAGTGTACATTAAATTTCACTTTGCTACAGTTTATGTATAAAAATATGACATATACTCATCAGTGTTCAAAAGCCCAATTTAGTGGTTGAAGAAGCAGAAAATTCTGTATGTTTACATATACTGTACAACAACCTACACACTGTAGCTGACATACTAATTAGATCTTTCAATCTTTAATATCAATTGAAGGAAATATATTCATGGCAAAGCATGCTATCACTTCTCTCTCATCACAAAACGCCAATTGCGTGTCAACTCCTATTCCCATGGGTGTTTATTACACCCCTGAGGATCAAACTGTCTGGGGCAGACTATAAAGGTGATTGCAGTGTTTATGAGAACTGATTTTCAATCAGGCAAATGCAGTAGAGTGACTTTCCTCTTGAGCACAATTCAGCCCTTCACATGCTGAGTGATAATTGCCGCTCATCTGAAAAGGCTGTTTTAATGCTCTCTCTCAAGGTGTATCCTCGCCATATTGGAACCGTTTCCTAACGCTGCATGACTTGAGGAAGCAGTGAAACAGAATAAGATAAAAGTTACTGGAGCACAATGTCATTCCCCTCAGGCAAGGGTAACTTAAACTTTATCAAAAGCCCAACTGTAAACTGTAGTTTTGTTCTTGGCAAGGTTAAATGATGTGTACACTGGTGAGAAGAAGACGTTTGGATGACTGTTACTGTTGAGTTTTACAAAATGTGGGGAAGAGTGAGAGAAGAATCATCATCCATAACCACACAAGACTATTCACACAGGCATACCTACCATTTATTAATACATACACTTAAAAGGGCAGTTTAGGTATGTGTTTATGCTATGGGGGGATGCAGAGTTGTATGGTAGGGACACCCTAATACAACACAATCTTACTTCCTCTGCTCATTTTCATCAAAATATTGCAGACGAGGTCCTGAGCTTGATTAATCATGCTTCCACCCCCCCCTTAATCACAAAGCCCACCATACTGCAGGGTCAGGTTCCAGCTCCAGAAACCCTTCTTTCTGGGAGGGGTTGTGTTGTCATTTATTTGATGTGTATACCTACATACACCCGAATACACTAATCCAGATACACCCACAAGGCCACACACACAAACACATTTAAGAATGCCATTCCTGTGAATGATTTCATTCAGGAAAAAGAGTTTGGCTTATTCACACAGAATGTGTATGTTTTGACAGAATGAGAACCAGATAAAATAATTAGAGTAGGCATTTTTATCAGTCATGTAGAGGTTGAAAATGACATCCTCAACACTGCATATAATTCATTATTATTTGGCTTTTCACAAAATGTAAATGAACCGCCTCACCATTTTAATCACACTCCTGATCTTCTCCTGTCATATGGCATAGAAACTGAACATCTAATAGCATTTCCTGAAAATCCTCTTCTGTCTGACCATTTCTTAATAACATTTCAGTTTACAATAATGGATTTCACAGCACTGGGGAAAAAAGTCACTACAGTAGATGTTTTTTGGAAAGTACTGTGACTAAATTTAAGGAAATGATTCGTCCATCATCATTATTTTCTTCAATGCCATGTGCAAATACAATGAAGGGCAGCTACCTAAACTTTACTTGCAGTAAGGTACATTATCTTGTTAATAGTCTCGCAACCACTACGCACGACTCTAGATACTGTGGCTCCTCTGAGAAAGGAAGCAACAAATCAGAGAGGTTTGACTCCTTGGTTTAATTCACAAAAGCATGTCAAGCCATTTCTTTTCCACCCATCTCTTTTCACTCCCCATGTATTTATTTGTGACTGCTGCATGTCATTCAATTTTTCTTCTCTCCCCCATAATCTGTGTCTTCTCTCTTCTCTTTCCCCTCACCCCCAACCGGTTGAGGCAGATGGCTGCCCCTCTCTGAGCCTGGTTCATGCCGAAGGCCACTTCCTGTATAAGGGAGTTCTTCCTGTCCAGAGTTGCAATGTGCTTGCTCAAAGGGATGGTCTGATTGTTGGCATTTTCTCTCTAATACTGCAGGGTCTTTACCTTACAGTGTGAAGCGCCTCGAGACAACTTTTGTTGTAAAATTTCGCTATATAAATTAAACTGACATGAATTGAAAAGTTGATACCAAATTTCTAAACCATGACTATTTCGGTAGTACAAAAGATGACGTAGGTACCACAGAAACTGACAGTAACAAAGTGAAGAAAGTTGGAGGCAAGTGCAGATACATGAACCAGTCTGCTCAGAAAAAATTGCACACAGAGAGTGATGAGGAATGAGGAAAATCTAAATACCAGCAACTTTTAGAGGGGTTAGTGAAAATAGATTTGTTTACCTGAGCTGCGATCCTCTGACTTAGGGATGTCATCAGAGCCAATGCTTATTTCAATACCAGAATTCTAGAAAAGTGATGGTACTTTTTTTAAGGTCTGTATGTGTTATAGGCATGTTTCCCCATAGTATAGTGGTTTACACATTCGCCTCGCAAGTGAAAGGTCCCTGGTTTGATTCCAGGTGGGGACACAAGCCCCTCTCACTATGAAGGGTTGCGTAAGGAAGGGCATGCCGCGTAAAACCTCTGCTAAATTAAAGCGGATTTAATCCACTGTGACGACCCCTTGGGGATGAATACAAAAGAGCAGCCGAAGGTGCATTATGTATCAAAGGCAGGATATCTAGCAATTCAAATACACCTTACCACTGCTCTAGTCCAGCAGTCCTGACCTTTTTTAGTACCGGGGACCAGTTTCATGCATGAAAATTTTTCCACGGATCGGGTAGAGGTGCGGGGGTTCCAATACCAAAAACCCTTGTCAATTCATAGTTTGTAATCTGAATGCAACAATTACACTTTATATTAGGCAATTACACTAATTCTACACAATAATATCAACTCACCATAATGCAGAGTCGAAGGGAGCCCTGGGCTTGTTTCCCTGCAACTAGACGGTCCCATCTGGGGGTGATGGGAGACAGTGACATTTATTGAAGTTGACTGTTGGCTAAAGGCACTGGAGGCGGTCGTTGTTAACCCGGGCTGTGACTGATCGGGTATGGAAGTCGTATTGTGAAGCCACATATTTGATTTGGCAAAGATTTTACTCCATATGCCCTTCCTGATGCAACCCTCCCCATTACCCGGGCTTGGGACTGGCACTAGGGGTACACAGGCTTATTGGCCCCTGTGGCTGGGTTATTTTCTAGACTAAGGCCAATTTATTCTTATTCACTATGTTACTGTTTTAACTTTCAATGGTTATGGACACTTTTTATGCATAGGTTCATAAAGTTTGTTTCTATCTTCCATATCCGTATATATTTATTTATACCTAATAATGGAGCATCTGGAACCCAAGCAACTGTGTTTTGAAAATTACGAAATGTGGTTGTAAAAGTTTATTCAGAATTAAAACTTATGTCAAAGAACTTAAAGCAACTTTTCAACAATGTATGCTAAATCCTAGGATATGAGTAAGCTTGTATGTTTCTGCTATACTTTAAGCACATTTCTGAAGACATTTGATGTTAAGGTCATTGCTAGGATTCACCTTGGTACATTCCTCTCATTTAAAATTAGCTGTGAATAGATGATCAATATTTGTTTATTTCTTTCTGCTTTTCTTTGCTAGTCGTGTCTCCTTTTTTGTTAACGGAAGTAGAGAATACATCAGCTTGAGAGGCAGGGCAAGACTACTTAATTATAATAAATTTGTGACTCTTATCTGTCCTTAGTCAACCTTGGCAATTTTTTACTGCATTCCTTTTACTGCTCACTCCTCAGTGGGCACAGAAAACACCCATCTTTGCGTCAAATATCTGCTTAAAACACAAGACAAATCCTTATCTACAGGCAGCTGTGAGCGTGTTAAGAGAGCAAATGATTTAGTTTCTTAGTACAGCACAACTTGGCCTGTGATGCATTGAATTTCTCAGCATTTAAGAGACAATGCTCTTCCCTGTTTTGAATGGACAGACTAGAAATACTTTTCAATAATAGACATATCTGGAATATTAACAAAGAGAGGCCTCACTGAATACAAATTTAAATAAACTAAACTGATTGATATCAACAAAGTTATTTTTCTTTAGGGGTTACCAGACAATGCCTTAATCTCTCACTAAATCTGACAGCTAAGCAACAATTTTGCAAGAACAAAGTTGTTGTCTTGAAAATATTGCTAGCAAACAATCTCACTGTAGCAAGAAAGTAGAAAGCGGTGGGACTGGAGTACTGGACCAACAGCACATTGCCAGAACATCAAAAGCTGCTGAGAATTCAGAAGTTGGCTGTTTTCCTATCCAACAATCTGCTGTTGGGGCACTCTCACTCAAAACAAATCATAGCTTTTCCAGGCATACTACTGAACAACCAGCGCAATTTGACACTGGTTATGTACTGTTTGATTCAGGATTGCATCTGAGTTCATATATAGTTCTCTTGGGAAATTCCTTAATGAAATAATGATTAAAGAGTAATAATTAAACAAGAACTATACACTATAACCAGAGCTGCTGCTAGGCTTGATTAAAATTCACACTGATGATTATTTTGCTCATCACTGAAATCATGATTATTTAACACAACTGCTCCTAGACTCAACTAAACATTATGCATTATTGAACTTAAAAAAATCCATCCATCCAACTAACCATGCATCCTTTTTCTACTGCATATCTAATTCCAGGTCACAGGTCTTATTACAAAATTACATTTAATTAAATTTACAATCCTTTAATTAAGTAGTGTTACCCAAAGTGTAATAAACAGTAATAAACAGAAATCAAACCAGTATTTGGCTTTTCTTTCAAACAAGCAATAGTTTTCTAAATTATATTTGACCAGAAGGTGTTTTTTGAGTGTAGGAGTTTTATTACTTCTTGTAACTATGAAAAGCACTCCCTTTGATTTGTTTGTTCACAGCAGAAACAGAGGATAATTATCATTTTTAGCTACTAACCCTGGCAAGGTAATCTCTCAGTACTAGATTAAACTTTGACTGAAGCAAGTGTGCAATGACTGACAGAATACATACCATTAAAATATGCCAATTAAAAAATGTATAAACATTGTTCAAACTTTAGCCAAACACTAGCTTTTAACATCAGTCTGGAAATGAAAGAAAACAAAGAGTAACTGAGAGAGAACCCCAAGCTTTATCAAGCCTATATAAAAAGGATGAAACACAGCACCATTTTGACTCATGTACCAATGGCTGGCTGCCTGTTAGGTCATTTCAGCATTAATATTGGTGGTGCATACAGAAAAGAAAAGCCCTTGAAGGTTTCATTTCTCTGGGGTACCCTTAGGAAATTCTCAGAACTGTTTGGTTCTGGGAACTCCAAATACCAACCCAGCATTGTAAATACAAGAGAAATAGTATACCCATTTACTATACAATTTTTTTCTTAAATATGGCCATGCCCCACTGTCAGCCTATGGGCCTAAACATTGATGATGCATTTTTAGGGTCTTGTACAAGGGTTTTTAATTTATTTGGGATAATTAGACCCAAGGTGCAATGAAGAGGTTCGTGTGGGTGTCGGTCAAGCTCAGTCAGTGCACAATGACAATGTCCAAAGAAAAGAAACAAGAAGTTAAAATAAGTGAATACATGTTTCCAACTACAAAAAAGGGTGGAGTCTGTTCTCTCTAGTGCTTGGGGCTGAATGCCTCAAAAAGTCAAGCATACCAAGTGATGGACTGAATACCTAACTTGGTTTTGGTCTTTTCACCAGATTTTGAAAAATACCAAAAATAAAGTATAATCCAAAAACAAATCTTTTGTATACCCCTGAATTTTAAGAATTATATACACCCATGCTTTGTACGTATGACACTGTAATAACGTGTGAGCCTGCTCAAGCATGATAGTTAAACAGAAACCACAAAAACTTCTAGTTTAAAAAATCTTGCCTCTTGCCTAAAGATTGTATAGAGAATATATCTATTAACAGATATCAGTTATCAAAATCTTTTAAAACATGTTTCAGATTGTTGTGCACTGGGAGTCATACCTTCTTTTGCCTCAAAAAGGGCATCAGAAAGGCTTTGAATACTTGATGCTTGTAAACTGTACCAACTTCTCTGCAATGTGATGCATTTTAGTTGGCTTAAACAGTACAATGGGTAATGAATTATGAAAGTGATATACACTCTATACTTTTGATTATATACTATCTATATTATTGATTAATGTTCAGTTTTGTGTGTGCAGTTTGACTGATTTGCGATAGGATATTAGACTGAATGTTTTTGGGCTGATCTTATCTTTGTACATTGTAGGATACTAGGCCATAGCAACAACTGATACGGACATAAAGTGTAATAACGTCTAGATATTACACTTTTAGTTCAAGCACTAGGAGAATCAGTTAAGGTGACATAGTGTATCTGATCCTGTCACTCACACTGCAGCTTGCAGCAGTACAATAAACAGGCAAGCGACATTACTTTTAACTCTGACTCCACTTACTGTGGCTGTTCAAAAAGGATTGAAATCCAGCTCCTCTGTGACTGCAAGACATAGACTGCTTAAGACACACACACACAAAAAAAATAACCACTCTAAAATCATAGCCCATGAGTTTATTCATTGTTGTGATGTTGAATCAACTGCATCCTCCACTGGTTCAAACTGTGATAGCCAAAACCCTTTCTCTGTATGGTAACATTCATTCTTTTTCTAATAAACTTTCAGGACTCCACAGGGAAGGCAATTAACAGAAAAGCAGTGGTATGCACATTTTCAGTGCCCCAAATTCATCATTTGCACATCAAACAGCCTCCGCCTTTATCCCAGTCAATTTGCATATAATACCACAAAGGTGCATCAATGTCAAATAGAAGTCTTCATTCCAATGCAGCAGCAATGTTTCCTCTGCTGGGATGCTGAGGTGGGAAGGCAGTTAGGTAGGTAGGTAGGTGCACCTGAGCTACACAAAGAAGCAGGTAAAAAGGGGGGCAGGTAAAGAACAGATATTTAAGTCACAAAGGAAGTTGTTTTGCAGGTAGAGATTAAAAAGGAATGGTGAATTATCTGACAGGTGAAGGTTGCTTTTGCAGGGTTTTGGCCAGCTTTCAGCTTAAATTGATGTACACCTAAGCTGACGAACAAGACATAAAAAAAAGAAGAAAATGTACCTTTTGGCTGCTCCTTTGTATTCTCTACCAAGGGGTCACCACAGCAGATTAATCCACATTGGTAATGGTTTTACACCAGATGCCCTTCCTGACGCAACCCTCCATGGTGAGAGGGGTTTGTATCCCCACCTGGAATCAAACCAGGGACCTTTCACTTGTAAGGCAAATGAACAAACCACTATGCTACCAGGGACACTATGAACAAGACAGTGAGGTATTTATAAAAAAGCTAACTAAGATAATTAAATCACAATACAGATGAATAATACATAGTAAAACTTACTTACTTTGTGATGTGTTGTCATGGCTCTCACCCTATGACAGCCGGGAATAGATTCCAGCTGTATAAACCAGTGGTTTTCAAAACTTCTTTTGGCATTTCCCACTTCAGAAACAGAAAAAAAAATATGTCCCACACCCCGCAGATTTATCAGTCACTAATAAAAAAGGATCCACACTGAATTTAACTTAAATAACAGTGCATTTCATCAGCACATCTGCACCCCATAGTTTGAGAACTACTCATATAAACTATGCCACAAAATATGGACATTCAGATTTTGCAACATTTTGCTGCTGGACTGATGCAATAATATTAACTTACAAGTAAACCTACAAGAAAACATATCAGAAAAATATGTGCCATTTGAGCAAATTTAAAGCAGTTATTTTGTTTGTCACCATAATTGTTCTGGAATAGAAAAGGACCTTCTCCAAACTGGTCCTACAAAGTTTGAAGTAGGGAATTGTCCAAAATGTGTCAATAGGAAAAAAAATTAATATTTCCCTTTACTGGAAGTAAGGGGCCTAGGCCAGTTCTAGAAAAACAGTGTGATGCATCCTGTTTATTTGCCTTATGGACTTTTGTCAATCACTGAAAAAGTTATCAGCAATAAAGCTCACTTTTACAGTAGTTCTATCCCCTGAATTCTGGAGTCTGCACTGAAAAAGTTATCAGCAATAAAGCTCACTTTTACAGTAGTTCTATCCCCTGAATTCTGGAGTCTGCATATTGGGGCTACTCTCTGACATGATGGCAAACCATGACACTGACAAGCTGGTAACAAAACACTGCTATTTTCACTCAGTCCCTAAATCCCTCACAAGTCTGAAAAGAAAAGGTTTGATAATTTTAACCACTGACTAAAGCATTGCTTTAACTATCCAGATAACAAAACACTAGTTTAGATACATGCATTATTCATGCATTTTCTCTCCTCAGAAGGACATATTAAATATTTGTTAACTTGTAAAAGCATCATGAAACACTTTGCACCTCAAAACTATCAATTTTCCACACATACTTCATTGTAAAGCTGCATCTGCTATACCACTGGTTCTATTAAGGCAATGAAGGAGGGCTTGAATATTGGAGAAGAGCAGTTAAAGCTCAAGGATGGGGCAGAGCACAAGGGAGGCTCTATAGCTTCAAATAAATAAAGCAAACATGCAGTCACTGTCAAACAAGCGTTGCAACATCTGAAATCCCTGAGAGGCTGTATGTTGACAAGATGTGCACAACAGTACTTCAAAACTAGACACAAGGCACAGTGACTTTGATAAGTGATTTTTATACTTTGTGCTGGTAGCTTAGTTCATAGCTATTTTTTGTGGATGAAGCAATAATGAAAAATATTAAATATTAAATAAAATAAAATAGAAATCTAATTAAACTGCCCGTGTTTAAGTGGTACAGCTAAACTTTCTTCTTTCCTCAGTTATTAAATGTAACTGTTTTTGGAATAACTTTCAATATCCTCCACAAAGCCGGATGTTCAGTGCATTAGTTTTTGTTTTAATTTTTACTTTTTAAATAGTCCCAATAAATCCTCCTTAATCACTAAACAGCCAGTGGAAGTAACCTTAATTTCATTCTATGTATTTCGCCAGTTACAATGCACTGCAAATATGATTTGGTTCTTTTCGGTAATGATTAATTAGGGTCTATGTTGCTCCAATAGCAACATTCTATTAAAGATTCAAACATGTTTAGACTCTAAACAAATGATCATGAAAGAAACAATGTAGCAGATTCAGGCTGCATAGGGTTTTTGTACTGTGTTTGCACCTTTGTGCTTAGAAAAATTAGGCAAATGAATTTTAAGCAAAGCATTCAGAAATCTTTTCCAATTATTCACGAATGTCTAGTGTGCCTCAGTCTATTCATCCTTGTCCTCTAACATGTAAGTCAGGGTTCGTGCATTTCAGAATTCAGCTCAGACATATGGTTTTTCTTGCATTTTGCAGTAATTTCTGGCACACCTTAAAGAAGGTTTAGCCAGAGGCAAAGTGAAGTCACCATCATTGTAGTTCTCTAATACGCTCTAATACTTTTTTACCGCTATCTATTTCAACAGTGTTTCAATGCTAAATCAGTAGAGTACAAGCATATGTACATGCTGCTTTTAATAAGCAGGGCACAATAATCTTAATTTTGTACTAAAAACTGTCAGCCCCTATGAGTTCAAAAAAAGAATGTCTGACCTAGTGAACAATATGATTGATTATTTCTGCCCTTTTCACTTTCCCTTTTACATACTTTTTCACCCATGTTCACAATTATTTCACAATTCCTGCACTTGAACTTGTCTCAATAAACTCCTCTTGTTCAGTGTGCCAGGATGCAGTAACATAAATCTTGAATGCAGACTGTCATTGGCAACTGCACTTGAGCTCCACACAGAAACAAAGATTAGAAAGAGCAAAAGACAGGTGAGGCAGAAGCTCACCTGTCTTTTGTTCTTTCTACTACCACATACCAGCCAGTATCTCATATGTGACTGTTTACTATAGCTGTGTGAATCATGTCTCAACCAAGCAAAGATTGTATGCTCTTCGTCAGTGAATTAAAAAAATGCACATGTATTTTTTAAACTAAAAAATACAGTATAAATACAGTATTTAATAGAATGTATATAGTATTCTGGTATAGAGTAGAAGAGAGAGAGAGCAAGAGAGAGAGAGAGAGAGAGAGAGAGAGAGAGGCAACCTTATTTTCCACATGCTGCACTAAAAAAGGGTTTATAATTTAACAGGTGACTTAAAAAGTAAGTAACACTTTCATCAATGTAAATGCAAGGAAACTGGTGATTAGGGCATGATTTACCACATATAATTGTTCAGAGGGGATTTTACTGTAGTATCATTAGATTTTAAAAGAGTTTTGATTATGTTGCGTACTCAGAAGTTTAGTTGTACAGGTATAGTAGTACACACACAAAATTCTTTTTTTAGTGGGTTCACTCAAGTAGTTTCTCAACAGGAAATGTTTTATAGCCAACACTGATAAGCACATCCAAAGAGCAGAAAAACTGCTCTTCCCCTCTGCAGTTTCACCTCTGGATACAATCAAGGCCACTGTTATTTAACTTCTCTTTGAACTCTTGTGATTACATTTCAAACCTTGAAAAGGCCTCTTGTTTTTAGTAGATGAGCCATTGCATTGTGAATTAATTTAACACTCCAGTTCTTTTCCTCTTGGCATAATTAACATATCCAGTGTGTCTCTAATTAAGCAATCTGGATATGCCCATTAGTAACATGTTTTAAAAAGAAAAAAAATTGGGGGGGTTAAAAAAACACTAGGAAAAAATGATTCCCCATTTTTTATCAAATTTGATGGGGTATCAATTTCCCATCTCCCTTTTAATTGAAAATGTGTTTCTGAGATAAAATGCAATATATTATATGCCCACAAGACATGATTATCTTTGTGATTGAGCATATCAGAAGAATAGATCAAGACAGGGAAGCTGGTTTAAAGACAAAAAAAAGGTCTTCTTGCATACCGTCAAGACAGAAATAGGGCACACAGAATTTCAACAACCTATTAATGCAATATCTGGTCCATCATCCTGGTATGAAAGTCCACAGCATACAAAAAATAAAGGCCACTAAACAAACAGGCAGAGTTTAGAGGGCTGACTGTGGCTGCCCAGAGGCTCATTAAAGCAGCCTCCCTCTCTTCTTAAAAGCAGCTCCATTGGCAGAGTCACCGACAGAAACGCCAAACTGACAGAATATTTCATTAGAAGTCTTGAATATTTCATTTGAATACACATCTTCGAATGCATTTTCTCTTTCCTCTCATAAATTAGGAATTAGGTGCTACAACAATCAAACACATAGGAAGAGAAGCCTGTTAAATCAGTGCTGACTCAATGCTATCCTTGCCCCTGTTTTGAATCATCTTTTATGAGGGATTAAGGGGACAAAGGGATCTGTAGAGTAAATTCCCACTCCCACCTGTGGCACTGAGGCCTATCAGCGGGTTTGTCAAAATACCTCATGATGCTTATTACAGCCCTGGCTACTCCACACTCTGTCTAAAGTCCTTCAGCCCAGAGAAACCAAGATCCGGCTCTTCTGGCCCAACTGCCACAGCATCACCATGGCAACTGTACTTTTTTCTCCACTGCTACATTTCCTGAAGGCTGGTTTTAAGCATGACAGTGAGCCATCTAACTGATGTTAAAGCACTTCAAGGTGAAGTTGTGGCACAGAGCCATGTCTCAATTTTTCTCGCACAAAAAGTGCAAAGGCAGATGAAAATAATTTAGGACAGCTGTGTTATAATCATTCTAGGACTGATCTCATTAGTGAATTAACATATATCACTAGAGGTATTTTTCTGAGAAGTGTCAACTATTGTACTACCTTGGTCATTTTGTTTTCTGTATCAGTTGCTTACTTGAGAGATGTCCTCTACCTTAGCTCTCAACTTCAAAATCCAAGCTAATCCATTTATGGAAGAAGGGGTTTTGCAGAGCTCATCCCTCACCAAGGCAAGTTTTGTAACTTTAAAGAGAAAGATCTGGATTTGTATCCAAATTTTAAAGCTCTGTCCACATGCCACCTCCCCACAAAAGTTTCATGAAATCAGATTGGTAATTTTTGCGAAATTTTGCTGACTAGCATGATCTTTAGCACACACTGGGGTGGTGCAACACCTCCAAATCTGTGGCCTCTACAGGAAAAGACTGAATTTCTCACTCTGGATTGTGAAGAAGTTGCTGCACGAAGGGAAGGAATCGGGCATATTTCTGAGTGAAATTCACAAATGATGGGAAGGTGGAGCACAAGATGGGCAGATAGATAAAGTGAGTGAAGTACAGGACTACTGTAATAAAGAGACCTGAGCCAGAAGGCAAAACTTTTGATGTGCTACCTGATCTACATCCTAACTCTCACTTATTTTCAATGAGCTAGGTAGCGACTAAAACAATCAGGTCATAGACACAAGGATAATAAAGACTTTCCTCCACAGGGTGGCTGGGATCAGCTTTAGAGATGGTGAGGAGATGAGGCATCCTGAGGGAGCTCGCAGTAGAGCCAGTTCACCTTCACATCAAAAGATCCAGCTGAAGTGGTATGGGCATTTAACCATGATGCCCCCTGGGCATCTCACCTTGGAGGCTTTCTGGGTACTCGGACTTGGATATGTGATCCTTTATTATGTAGCCAGGTAATCAAGACACAACTTTATGCTGACAACAGATGCCTGGGTGTTTTTAGGATTAAATAAATACAGGGATATGACCTTGTTTCACCTGTTCCATATCAGTTAAACAAGTCAGGCACTTATCATTGAAGCATCAAAAGGTCAGTACTGAGATGTCTTGTGCAATGGTTAAAAAAAAAAAAAAAAAAAAAAAAAAAAAAAGATTTTAAAATGTA
>VUQH01040574.1:0-27839 GCA_015106775.1 Etroplus canarensis
TGGAGTATTCTAGCCTCTGTAGTAAGATGTTGTGGTAGACTGTAGGGAAAGCTGCACTGAGGTCTAGGAGAACAAGCACAGAGACGAATCCACTGTCAGAAGCTCTAAGAAGATCATTAGTAACCTTCACTAGTGCACATCTAACAGTCACGAACTCCACTACCGATGAGCAGTAGTTAGACACAAGCACAGAGTCCTTACACCATTCCGTGTTGATGTAAACTCATATACCACCACCGCGAGTCTTACTGCTGAGGACAGCATTTCTGTCCCCACGAAACACGGTTAGCCCAGCGAGCTGAATGGCGGCGTCCAGAACATCTCCGTAAAAACAAGTACACAGCAGTCTCTGTACTCACACCGTGAAGTTCGCTGGAGTCGGATGTAGTCCAGCTTATTGTCCAGTGAGCAGACGTTGGATAAGATGATGGAGGGTAGAGCCGGCCGGCTAGGGTTTGATTTTAGCCTAGCACGGACACCCGCCCGCTTCCCGTGCTTCCGCTTCCTTGAGCACCGCTTGCGATGACATCTGTCCCAGCCACCAGCATCTGGCAACGATGCGGCCTGAAGGTCTGGTCCATGTAGCAGGCCGAGGTCACGAAGTTTGCAGAGTACATCATCGTGGAGGTGAGTGGCCGCATGGTCTCTTAGCTGGAGTATGGTCTGGCAGTTGTAAACATGGACACCGCTGTCTTTGATGTCCATGCACTTGAGAATCGGGTGCTAGACAAGGATAATTATACCGATATTATGGTATAATTACGAGGCTATAAGGATATAAGCACCATTTGTGGCTCCTGGAGTGGCTGCTGCGTGCTGCTGCCGCGCCGCCATCATTCTGCATTGAAGTGTCACTGAGCAGCAGTGTAAATTGCTATGGAAGTGCAGTTTTGAAACCAATGACGTGAATTCAAAGGCAGCACTGAGAATTTGGGTATCAAGGTGGTGGGTTAGCTGGCACTGTCAGCTCACAGCAAGAAGGCCTGGGTTCAAATCCACTGGGGCCTGGGGTCTTTCTATTTGGAGTTTGCATGTTTCTTGTGGGCAATCCCAAATCGGACACAAATGTATATGGTTGCCTGCGTGTCCCCGTGATAGACTGGCAATCTGCCCAGGGTGTACCCTTCCTCTTGCTCTAGTCTGACATAGACAACCCACACACACACAAACACAACCCTGAATTGGATAAGCTGAAGAAAATGGAGGGATGGCACCAAGAACTTCCAGAAACTTTTGGGTGTTGAAGTAGAATTTGAATTTCTGTCAGTTTTGCTAGCCTGAAAAGTCTGGCAGTTATCACTTAAGAAGGCAGAGCTATAACCAGACACTAAAACACACTGACCAGCATGCTCATTTAAATGTTTTCCAGTGGCCTGTAGTTTTATTATGAGACCAAACCTGTAGCTCAGCCTGACAAATGAGAAAGACAGTAAGATTTATTAAATTTGATTCATGAAATTTGTTTAAACTTCACTGTTGGTGTTGGTAGATGTAACTTTATTTCTTAGCTTCATCAGTGGGTGTGCTGCATCAATCCACAGTTCTTTGCGCTGTAGTGACTGTCTTATTGTTTACAGCTGCAGAGTGAAGTAACTGCAGATGAAATGAACTTGTGGAAAAATAAAACAACTGATGTTTGATGTGATGGAATGGCAACTTTGATGTGTTTTCCTGGTCCTAAGCCTAATTTTTCAGTAAAGCTCTTACTCTGAACTGATAGAATTATCAACCAGGGGTGATTCTAGGACTGGCCCTTTAGGGGAGTTCAGCCTTCAATCAGAATGTCATGCATACATTTTCTTGCAGTAATTACATTATTAAACTATATGATTTGTTGAATTTGTGATGAGAATATTAAAAATGCTTATAATAACACTTAATGACTGACTCAGTAAAATGAATGAAGGAATATGCTGCTTGTAAATGTATGCAGCCCTTTTGACCTCAGTTACCTCAGTTCAGTTAGGTCCACATTACAGTACAATGTTACTTTTAAAAGCAGTCTAATTAGTTGGATGATCTATTGCAGTGTCTGAGAATAATTCACAATGAATAATCACTGATTTCTATATAATACACCACTTTTAGGATGGGCCCTTTAGTTAGTTAATGAAGCAAAGCCAAGAATCATTCATGTTGCCCAGATTTTTCCAAGGTACATTGAAGATCAATTTGTGGCGAAGCGTGCACAACATTGTGTTAGCCTCTTAACTGCATGGACGCAGTCCACCAAATCATCAGTCAGTTAAAATAGCTTCGTTCAGGACAGACATTAATAAATTCAGTTGTCTCTGCATACACTGGTGCAAGAGGCAAACTGGTAAGAGATGTGCTTTTACATTTAACTTTTTGAGTTCATTCAGACCTTCCCTTTATTGTGCAGACTCAATACAGGACATCAGGTAGGCAATCAGGTGAAGAATAGATTTGTAGTCTGTCACTTCAATGCAGAGACAGCTATCCCGTTCAAACCATATTTAGAATGATGATGATATGATATGAGTCCTATAAAATGCTATTGAGAAGTCCTACAACAGTGAAATCCTTGCAACTGGATAGAGATTAAAACTGATTTACTAATGTACCCTAGAATGTGTAATGATATGATAGAAGTGTATGTCAGAAAATAATAATAAAATACATTATTATTGCTACATTACTATTGTTATTTTGAAGGGTGCTAAGATGAAACTTAGGGGCACTTGAGAGCCCCAAAAAAGGGTTTAAACTCATCAATTCTACCAACCAATCACAAGTGATTTTTCATGGTGGTTTCGACCAAAAGCTGAAGTGCACCATACTCCTATTCATATTCTAATTATTCATTCACACTTCTGCCATCACCACCATCCTTGCCCGGTGGTCCAGGCTCCAAGCTTGCCACACATAGTTAGAGCTGATAAGCTATGAGTGGACAATCATAGTTAAGAGAGGGAACAAACACTTAATTATAGGCACTGCTGTCTTCCACACTGTACTAGAAATGTAAGCAAAATTAAATTTAATCTGCAAATTAATAATATAGATTAGACAACCCCGGTAGGGCAAATGCGTCACAATTCAGGGGAAAGCTCTTAAGTGGAACCAAGAGTTAACACCACAAGACTGAAGACTAGTTGTCATTTCCAGTGGTCTTTTCTTTAAACAGAAAACCACCAAGCTCAGCCAAATCCAAAAGGCATTAAAGAAACAAAAAGGTGAAAGTCCATGGAAAGTGGAGACACACTGTAATACAAAACAATAAAGAAAGAAAGAAAGAAAGAAAGAAAGAAAGAAAGAAAGAAAGATCATGGCAAAGGCCTTGGCAAGAGGTCACTAAAACAGTGTTTTTTTCAAACTGTTAGTCATTGCAGGGAAATGGGAGTTGGTATGATTTATGTAGGGAAAACATAAAATAATTTGCTGATGTTAAATTTCAGCTTGTATTGTGAATTATGTCATGGGAACTTTTTATTATTATTCTGAAGGGAGCTATGCAAAAAGGGTTTAAGAACAAGTGCTTTAAATTAACATAGAATATATATATATATATATATGCAGATGTTAGTGAAGATCCCCAGTGTAAAGGGATGGATCTCAATTTTAGCTTCTCACCTATGAGACTTTATTGGTTGTTACATAAAATAAAAGGATGAGTAATAGACAAGTAGTACATTATTCTGTGGGTTTATGAGTAATGACTTCCCTTTAAGGTCTTTGGGTCTTTGTTCCTAAATTGAAGTTGGCCGGCATGCATTAAGATTGTTTTAGAAATATAATCTCCAACAGGATGCTGATGAAGACTTTCCTTCTCCTGTTTGGTCAGCAGAAATCAAAATGTGGGCTATGGGTTTAGTGTGTCAAATGAGACTGAATTATGGATCATCAGTACTAAAGGCTTTTAATGTGCTGCAGAATGAGCCAAATGAAAAGTGATCTCTTTTTGCTAGGGAGCTCTTAGAGTCTTTAATGATTTAAAAAAAACATTGTTGGTGTCCTTTGGAGGCAACTTGGATTTTAATGGGGGTGTAAAATGACTCAGGGGTGAACACTGCTTTTATAGTAGAGCAGTGTTTACTGTTGTATGTAAGTATATGATTTTGTGCTTTATTTGTGTTCTAGTCACCCAAATCTGCCTCTAGGACCATTGTGTGAAAAATACGCCTCCTTATTGTGTCATGTAAATAAGCAGAATGTGTTCTCCAGATCCAATAATGTTTGCAGAAAGCCTACAAAAACAACAATAGTGGCATATTACTGTGAAACACATTTATTTATTAAGTAATGATTATGCTGTAAAGACAAGAAGCCAGAAGCCAATTATTTATCCTGTTGCAGAAAACGACCTTACACGATCACACATGCAAACTGATGAGGTCAATTGCTCTCTGGGAAATTTCAAGGGTGCGAAATGAGCTCAGAGAAAAGAAAAATTAAAAGCACACAGAAAGGTATTTTTACAAGTCAGCAAGTCCCCGAGCTTCAACCCAGGACTCCAGGGCCCATATCACCAAGAAGCTCACTAATGAGGCCAATCCTGCTATTCCAGGCAACCACCCTCCTCCCCCAAAAAAACTTGCAACCCAGCAGTCTTCAACTTGTTTCTTCACATGCATTTTTTTAAAGAGTATTTCTCCAGTAAATGGATCCCCCTTACCAATGTCCTCATTTGGTCTAGCATACAAAGGCCATTTTAATGATGTTTTATATGGTGAATCAGACTCTTTTTTTTTCTACAGTTAAGACATGCGATAGACCTACTTTTCATAAGCAAGCATTGTGGCATTACCATCATTATTGCATTTTATGACAGTGACAGAAGGAGAGCTATTATCAGGATGCACAGTGACAGTGAGTGACATTTACTTATAACCAATCACAGAATTTGTGGAAAATGTCTCCCTAATGATTAAACTCTGTCATTTTTTTATTTTTATTTATTTATTTAATTTATTTATTTATTTAGAAAATATGTATATAACAGGAAAAAGGACCCAAAACTTTCCTCTCCAATCAATATTGTCTGAAGTAATGAGGTGCCAATTGGATCACATCATTTGGCAGCAGCAAAAACATTTTCCCAGTGTGAAACCTCTTAATGTCAACCAGGTTTAGATCGCTGTAACTGAGGTGATCAACTCATTAGATACAGTATAACTGACATATTGTTAGCATTGCTAGTGAGGTTCAGCACCCCAAACCTTTCAAACTACCTATTCTTCCTTTTCACAGTTTAAACTTTCTTTCTTTCAGACATTTGTTTTATTAACAGACGCTTTTGTGATGTTTTTCCCAGTTATAAGAATTCTGACAGCATCATTTAAATGTCTTCAAAGTACACAATATGGCATGATTTTTGAAATAATGGGAAGCATTTGCAACATTGATAATGGGGCTGCACAACTTAATTTACTGAGCTAAATGAAGAATGATTTAGAAACTAAACCAAATGAAAAATGTATGTAGCAAACCTAAGCTCTGATGTATAACTAATTTTAAAGTGACAAGCAAAGACAGTAACAAAGGATGTGCTGTTTTGGTAACACTCACTGATAAAGAGAGTTTGAGAACATGAGAGAGCTGGAAAGTTGGTTTTCCCAAATTTCATAAACAGAGACCAGACCTGTCTCACTAAGTGTATAATCACTGTTAAAGACTAGCAATCCAAAGATAATATTTTGCTGCTAAATGTCCAGTTTTTACAAGCAAAAAAAATTAAAAAAAATTGAAACAAACAGAAATAGCACTGTACCATAGCATACTATTTTGCAGGCTTTTGTACTTCCTGTAAACACAGACTGTAACATGTACTCATGACAACTTCATTAGGTATGCCTGTTCAACTGCTTATTTGCACAAATATCTAATCAGCCAATCGCAAGGCAGCAACATAATGCTTTTAGGCATGTGGAAATGGTCAAGATGAAGAAAAGTGATTTAAGTTACTTTGAACATGCCATGGTTGTTGGTGATAGGCTGGTCTGAGCATTTTACCAACAGCTTATTTACTGGGATCTTCCTGCATAACCATCTCCAGGGTTTACAAATAATAATCTTATAAAAGAGAATATGACCTGTGAGCAGCTGTTCTCTGCTCGAAAATGACTCAATGCCAGAGGTCAGAGTAGAATGGTCAGACTGCTTCAAGCTGATAGGAGGGCAACAGTAAATCAAATAACCACTTGGTACAGCCAAGGCATGCAAAAAAGCATCTCTGAACACACAATAGGATAAAGTCTTGAAGCAATTGGACTACAGCAGCAGAAGACCACACCAGGTGCCACTCGTGTCGGCAAAGAGCAGGGAATTGAGGCTAAATTCATATCAACCTACTAAAATTGAACAACAGAAGACTGGAAAAATGTTGCCTGGTCTGATGATTCTCAATTTCTGCTCTGACATTTGGATAGCAGAGCCTTGTTTCAAAAGTCCGGGCTGGTGGTTGTGGTGATAAATGGTGTAGGGGATATATTCTTGGCACAACTTGGGCCCCAGCTGAGCATTTAAATACCACAGCCTACCTGAGTATTGTTGCTGATCATGTCCATCCCTTTATCCCCACAGTGTACTCATCTTCCGATGGCAGCTTCCAACAGGATAACACAGTGTAACAAAACTCAAATCCTTTTAAACTCGAATGGCCTTCATAGTCACCGGCTCTCAATCCAAAAGCCCCGTTAGGATGTGGTGGAACAGGAGATTTGCATCATGGATGTACAGCTGACAAATCTGCAGCATCTGTGTGATGCTCTCATGCCAATATGGACCAAAACCTCTGAGAAATGTTTCCAGCATGTTGTTGAGTCTATGCCATAAGGAATTAAGGCAATTCTGAAGGAAAAAGGAGTCAAAACCAATGTTAGCGAGGTGTAACTAATAAAGCGGGTTGTGAGTGTATATCAAAACACTGTGTCACTTTGTATTTCATCTATGCATATTATCATATCACATAATATGTGTTATTATTAGCTATGTCTTGTACATGTATTTTATCACATGCTCAAAATGTTGCATTTTTCATAGGGCAACAGTTAACTGAAAACTGTAGCCCTACACTGTGCTATATATTTGTTTTATTTTATTATTTATTCATTATTTTATTATTTATGAAATCACTTATACAAATAAAACCCTATGTGCTCTGATAAACTGAACTAACAGTGAACTTATTTCACTACATTTAAAGACAGGGATGACAATGTTATATCATAAAGCTTTGTTCATATTGGTTTTAGACCAGCTGAGATGCAGCAGCAACAACAGTGCATCTAATAATAACAGAGACTAAAAATACACAGGTAAATCACTCCTTGGTAACCGCAGGGACCCTGCTTTACCGTCCACCAAGGGAGCTCGCTGACTAATGAAGTTGGGAAGCTTAGAGCAATTAGACACATCAAAGCTCGAATCTGAAAATTAATTAGGCTCTCCTCTCTTTTGGAAGGAGCATCCGCTCATGCAGCAGCTAATTAGCATACCGCCATCAAAACATGCAGGTGCCTGTGTTGTTGCTGCTAAGACCACTTTGGGAAACGTGTGTGTGTTTGTGTGAGTGTGTTTTAAAGAAGGAAATTATAAAAACAGACAAAACAATAGCCTATCAGAGAGTGACAGATCAAGGTGACATTTATGAAGAACTCGGCTGTAAAGGTTTATTCCTCAAGCTTCCTGTTGATTGATTCATTCGCTCAGCAAAGTTTGAGTCTTGAATGAAAGTTTAAATGTGCCATGAAGGTCTCGGATAGCCTTGAAGTACAAAGAGGGGCCATTCAGAGTGTATTTGCTTGCGCACAATGCACAATATCCAATTTCGCATGCCTCCTATTTCAGTTTGCTCAACTGTATATCAAAAGCTCCCTTAAACTTGGGTGTGTCACATCAAAGCGAGCTAGGGTCTCCTGTTAACTTTTAATGTCAAAAGAAGCGCTGACATTCACTGAACTCAGCGGTCGTTTTCAGAACTTCATTAGCCACCCCAATCCAGTTTTTGCCGTGTGAAGTCACATCAAAGCCTGGGCAATCACATGCTCATTCACACTAATGAAGAGCTCCTTCAAACACAAGTGCTCATTATTAACGACACCTGATTTTAAATGCGAGGTGTATTATGTAAATTATACCCCCCCTTCCAGCCTATGCAAGTCAGTTGTGTAAATTCTAGTAAAAGCATTATTTATTTATTTTTTCCCCTCACCACTGAGGGAGTACACTGGTGTATTGAATATTTTGTATATTTCATGCATACAGCTCTTTCTATGGTGACAAAATAAGTAAATAATGCATAACTTCTCATTGATCAGTTGTATGACAGTAATCAGGGCTTCTTAACCTGTTTCCTTATGGTAATATATTAATCATTTCCCTCAACCACTCTGCTGTGAAAATTAATGTAGCCCAGTATGTTTTCCCTTTAGGCTGCACTTTGATTAATGAGCCTGGTTCATTCTGAGCTACTCTGCTTCAACAAGGAAAATACATCCCAATAAAGTTCACAAAAGTTCACAAACTACCCATGTCCGTCAATTCAGCACAAGTTGATTGCAGCAAAACAGCACAGATGCCACTGTCAAGCAGATTTACTTCTGAAATGCCGGGAGACCAAGGGAGAGCATTCAAACAGTCGAGATAATCTCTTTGAGGTGATAATGATTCAAACTCAGTAGGCAACAGGAACTGAGACACAACTCAGGTTTTACAAGTGAACACAGTGGAGGCCCCCAGGAAAACAAAGTTCAGACGCAGGGTGGGAGATAAATCCCAGCTGTAGACAAAGCCTATATTTCTGTGTCCCTGCAGTTTTGCTCTAATCTGTCTCTCTCAGCCCTGTAAACTATTAAAGGCCAGACAAAGGCAGTCCAGAGTTAAGCACCCTGTGGGGAGATCTTATTTACAGTGTAACTGCCACTTTGACTGCCTGCCACCTCTGTCTTGCTCCTGTGCTTCCTCGTTTTTCCCTCCATCTACTATTTTTTCTCTCCTTCTCTTCTCATTCTTTTACACTTCCATCTGCTGCTGCAGGCTTTTAATCTCAAGCAGCTGAAATTCCATCTTTCGGTTTGGCCTGCCAGTTTGAAAGGCTTCGTGTTCAACTTCTTGTTTCTGAGTTGGCGTTTAATGGAACTATTGTTCAGTTTGAGGCATATCCCATTAGGTGAGGCTGAGAGAGGAGAGAAACATAAGTAATAGGAGGCTGCTCTGGCCATTTCTTTCAGACTCACCACCATTAAGATGGCATTTTCCTTCATCACACAGCAACAAGTTGAGATGTGGCGCAACTTAGCTAGAAAGTGTTATGTCTTGTGTTTTCAGTTGTTTTGGTTCTCTTGCCTTCATCAGTAATCAGTAAGGTAGAACCAGCTGCGTGTATTCTTAGAAATAGACCCTATGCTCTTTACTTTTAGTTACAGTACGTATGCAGAGGAGAAATCGTTCCAACCAAAGCCAGAAGCAAAAAGAATCAATATTGTGACACTCAGCTTTTCTCCAAACTGTCAGCAAGAAAATATTCCCGGGGAAGAATTCATAATTTGCATAGTGTGGTACCTTCAAACGGCCTGACACAAGTAATAAAAATGTATTAGCTTGCCAGGACATGGGGGGCTATGTTGTGCTGAGTGTGTTGCCTTGCAGTGCTGAATAAGCTAAGGCTACAAAACTTCCTCCTGGGTTCATGACATGATTCTACCAGGAATTGATCTTATAATTGCAAGACTGACACCTCGTGTGTGGTGTTATTGCCAACGCAACTCCCACCCAGGCACCTTGTGCTTTGCCAGCCCTAAATTGTTTTGTTGCTGTACTGCCTGAGGCTGCAAACTCTCTGTGGGTAAACGTTCCTATTCAATTATTGCTGAAAAAATAAGAGTGTCATTGCGAGATGGTGTCATGGTAGCAGAACTGACAGGTGAGAATGCTTAAAGTATTTTTGGGGAAAGTGTTTATGTGTTTAGCATCAACCTCAGCAGTTTCCACAGGCAGTGTTTCAGCAACAAAGGAAATAATAATCACCACTTAAGCCTGGTCCTTCAACATGCTTATTATCAGTGGATGTAAATAAGTCAATTAGCATTCAGACCATCAACTTGGGCTATGGCCCAACTGGGAAAAGGTTCATTATTTTTTCATTTTCATTTTTACGCCAGCAATAACTAAAAGATTTTCCAAGGCAGCTATTCACAGTGAAGACAAATGCCTGAGTTGAACATTTAGAAAAATATTTATTTTGAATGTATTTTTGTCACAGAAAAATTAAGAGATGTTAACCAAGATCATCAACAATGCTATAACTTTTCAAAACAACTGAAATTATTTTGGATAGCTTTGTTTCCTTTAGTTCATTTATTTTTCTGCTACTCTTTTCATCATTCTTTGCTTATTCGAATGTGAGTGCTGTAATATAACAGGAAATAAAATATTTAATAAAGATTTTAAATGATTTAAAATCTGAAATTATTTAACTATCCCTACATTTACATTTTACTTGAGATGGCTATTATGAATTCTGAAATCTCAGGGCTATACTGGATTATACTATACTGTAATGTGAAGCTACAACTGTGCTGATACATGTGGTGAAGATATGTCAGCTCCAATGAAATATTGCAGAAAAGAGCAGAGAGAAACCACACCTCTCAGACTGAACCAAAGTTTTAGTATGAGGAAACACACTAAAATCACCTGGATAACATATAGGTGGAGCATATACGATGCTTCAGGTCCTCTATGCAAATTTACGTCCTCACTTCTCTTTACTGTTTGAGATATTTGTAACAGTCAATATCATTATTTCAACATGAAGTACTCTAAGACTTGTACAGCTTAGCACACCATCTAACCTTTCTAGTTTGCATGACAAGTATATATTTTCAAGTATATATTTTCTTCACACACTAAGTACTTCATTTGTTGAAAATATATTGAGTATATTTTACCAGAATCATAGCTTGTGTGGTGACACTAAAGCATAACATGGAAAGCAAGGTAAGGATGCACTCTATTCTTCCACAGTGTATATAAAAATTAAATCACACTGGGACAAATAGCTTACAGTCAGATTTAAAAATGTCCTAAGCTTCATTCTAAGGAGTGCGTAAAGTAGGCCAGTGACATACCCTGAAGCTACTTTGAACTGAATCAAACAATACAGGAGAGATTGCGAGCCGTGTTTACATCTTGCATATGCTGAATTGCAAACTGACTGTACAGAATGTATGTCTTATGATAATTAACTTCTCTCCATTTCCGGAACCTGAAGTGAATTTTAATTTTTGAGTTGAAATTATTTAGTCCAAGCTAGAATTTGACAAATATGACATTATTTCTAGTCATGGTCCTCAAGTGGTCCAATTTTCTTAGTTCAGATGTCATTCTTTAGAGCAGTTTCAGCCAAATAATACAGTGCAATTTTAAAGCAAAAGAACCAATACTTCAATCTCTCTTTCTGGTATATGATAAACAAACTTCACTTTATTTGACTTTTTATTAACTTTTATCAGGGTACTGATAATAAATATTTCAAGTAGACAAGTCAGGTACCAACATTTTTTTTTCTGATTCAAGGGGGAGTTGAAATTACATTACCAGCAGGAACTCATTTTTTTTGATAATCACCACATTAATCACATATTATGAAGCATCGTCAAAGAGGGCATCAGTTATATATTAGATATAATCTCAAATGCCCAGCAGTATGGCAAAGCACTGCATTTGACAGCCATTTAAATGCAACCTAAATAACAGAAAGTTAGAATGTCACGATATAAAACAAGGCCTATTCATGACATCTCATCCAAAAATAACTACAGAGTCCAACTTAGTAGGGGTGCCACGAAACCAATAGAATTACATGATTCTCAATACCAAAACTGATACCACAGTTTCTAAAACATTACCATATACTCCATCTGAATATTACAGAATGACTTTTCTTTGAATAAAAAAATGGCAGCACAAAACAGAATATAGTACTATGATTTTTGTGCTATTAGTGTAACAATGTTGGGTAGGTGCTGCAATGAGTCCTATGAATGACATTTATCTTTTTTTTTTTTTTTACCACTTCAAGGTTTTTAAAAGGAAGACCAATATATAAATGCTTTTATTACAAGTTATAACATTAGCTACATTACAATAGCCTAAGCATTTATATAACTGTATCCCTTTGGCTGCTCCCTTGTATTCTCCCCAAGGGGTCACCACGGTGGATTAATCCGCATTGGTAACTTGGCAGAGGTTTTACGCCGGATGCCCTCCATGGTGAGAGGGGCTTAGGTACCCACCTGGAATCGAAACAGGGACCTTTTACTTGTAAGTTGAGTGTGTAAACCACTACATTACTGGGACACAAGTATTTATATAACTGTAGCCACTGCAAATATTTCAGCATTGGAACATAACTTATTTCACAACGGCAATGCCAGCTTTCCCATGCAAAATGGTAACATCTATTTCAGGAAAATATAAACAGGAAAATCTGATGCATGTTGTTTATATGAATGGAAACTGAATTCTTTGAATAGATCTGGATGATGATCTCTTTTAGGTGCTTCAGGGCATGTAGTGGAAGTATTTCGTCCTTTGGTCTAAAAAGAACGAAAGCATCATTTGCATGTTGCCTTTTGTGAATCAATTATTTCTCTTTAGTCATTCACCTCCAACACCAAATACTTCCAGTACCTGACTCTAGATTGCCTTTCTTATAGACAAGGTGTTTCCCTAAGGGGTCACCACAGCGGATTAATCCGCTTTGATAATTAGGCAGAGGTTTTACGTTGGATGCTCTTCCTGATGCAACCCTCCATGGTGAGAGGGGCTTGAGTCCTTACTTGGAAAAAAAAAATATCAGGGACCTTTTGCTTTTGCTTATCTCCAGTGGTTTCCTGTGACTTTGACAAAAAAAGCAAACAATAAATAAATAAGATGACAGTGGAAATAGAAATATAAATTTAAAGACTTCATTTTTCTTGATTCCTTAAAATGTCAAGCCTACAGTATACACTGAATTTAAAATTATATTTAATATTTCATGAGCTGAAAAGTACATAACTTCAACTGTCACCTGGTGCCTTGACCTCTTAATTTTGCTGAACCTCAGCAATGGTGGTTAGCAAGGAAGTATGACAGCCAGTCCTGAAGCCCCCCATAGCTATGGATTCAAAATCCTAGAAAAGAAAAGTTGGTGAGTAAAATAAACAGTTTAACAGTGTCTGGGAAGGTTGCTGGTATTCCTGTACTGAATCAAGCTTATTTCTTTCACTATTTTGATTTTTTAGGCTTCTATTTGTTATATTTCTTATCAAAGCAGACTACTTTTAATATGATTCATTTGCACTGACATGTGGCCTTCACAGCTTTATAGCTATTTCTGGAAGGTCAAAAAATGCTAATAGTTTTTTTCTCCACTTACAATTTTTCTGTTTTATTGGAAATTTAAATAATGAAAATAAAAAAGTTTCATTATTAAGTTCTATAACTTCATTTAGTATTATTGTGTTGCTATTATGTAGCCACATGTAATAAAAATTTTTAACTATTCACTACAATTAATATCCATTTTTATTTAACAGGCTGTGCCACTTTGATCATGAGGCTCAAATATGTTTTTGCACACATGTACAGTTAATATAAATCAGATTATGAATACAATATGATTTAGAGAAAAAATGCACACATATTACCCCACATTTCTCCAACTCAGAAAACAATAAAGATAACAAATAAATAGAAAAATAAATTATATATATATAATAAATAAATTTATTCAAAATTCTGTGCTCTTGATATTGTATACATTGGTATTACAGACCTGTTCATAAGGTAATATTCAAAGTATGTGTTTTGTTTTCCAAGAAGAAACATTTAGATACTAACACTGCATGTGATTGAATTGAAAAATATGAATTTGTCAAAAAGTGCTGAAACATGATGGAAGAGAAAGTCTTACAGCATAACAAAGGCAAATGCTATCAGTCTAGACTGTTTTTCTCTATATTTCTTGATTGATGCCTTGTTACTCAACATCTTTTTATTCAAAGATCGCAATAACTGCTCTGATAAAATAAATATATCACAGATGTTACAGATTGGTTGAGCTGATATTTATATAACATTTCTCTGGTCCTATAAGTTTAGCTCTCCATTGTGTTATAATGAACTATATGTTATCATAGAATAGTCCAGAATTTCTGCAACATGCTTTCTCTTGACACTTTACCATTATGACATCACACCCGTATATACACAGTCACATATCCAGGCACAAGTGAAAGCTCCTACTGAGGCCGGGGTGTCATCTCCCCACTGTGATGCAGACAGACATTATCGACCTTCTCAGTCTCATGGTAAAACCCTTGATGTGGGGTAGTGACAGAGGTCAGTGTCAGGAGATATGGTGAATGTATAAAAGGACAGGCCAGACTGAGGGGTAGGGGGTGACTCCAAAGGCTACTAGCTGTCAAAATGTTGTGATGTGGCTGCAATGTAACGCCACGTTATGTTCTTGCTATTTATGCCACACAGATCCCGCTGCTGTTCAGACAAGCCTCACTGTAGAAATGACTTCAGATACGGATTAGTGGTGACCACATTCCCCTCTTCCCACTATAGTTCTTACAAGAGTAATTACAGTTTTCAGAGCAGCATCCCCTCTTAAGAAGATAAAAAAAAAAACAATCCAGCTCATCCCAATCCAGTGCTTGACTTTGGACTGATACAAAAAACATAAATCAAAGTGTATTATTGATGGGAGGGGTTTGGCGAACTTCACATCTAGACTTTTGTTGGTTAATAGGTTGCATTAAGCCCATCAAGTGGTGTGGTGTGTGATAAGCAGTCTCTCGAGCCTGGTAGGGGCCTGAAGAAGCTCTTGTAATGAATGGTTGGAGCACTGCTGATGCACGGCAATCATTAACAGCCTGATAATTACTCTGGATACCTCAGTGGATTGTGTGTATGTATGTGTGTGTGTGTGTGATGGAGATAGAGCCATTACGATGTGTGAGGCCTCAGAGAGAAACAGATAAGTGGTGTGTTTGTGTGTATTTTGGTTTGCTGCTTAACATATTGTGGATGTGTGTGGCCTAGAAATGTCCTACTCCAGCTTTGTGTTCATATTCATGCAAACAGTTGCAAATATGAGTGCTTTCACTACTGCTTACTCTGAAGGTGTTTGAAACTGTCTCAAGAAAAGCTGCTTTTAAAACAAAACAGCACAGCCTGGTTAAGAAAGCTTGATTGCTACTGGCTTTGTGAGGAATGAAAAATACCCACTCTCTTTGTCCCTTTATCGCAAATTAAAACAGCTTTCTTAAGTCTAATTTTGCAAAAGTTCCCTAACATCTGTTTGATCAAATGTTTAGATTTCCTCGTGGGTTGATACTCAAACACTGGCTTCAATACTTTGTGGGTTTGTTATTGTTCATTTGCTTTTGTATGACTCACTGATGTCTCTTTGGACACAAGCTCATCTGCAAGCATTAGTGACAACACAGCATAACAGTCTAATAAGAAGAAGAATATAGAAAAATACATGTGAACACTGTTATGAACCTCTCAAATGCTGTTAACAGATAGTATAGGTTGTAACATGCTCAAATCATGCTCAAAAAATCAAAGCCTCTTATGGAAAGTCAATAACCCCATTTAAAACTATTTAAAAAGTGAGAATTTCTCACTGTTTATCTGTGTTTTTAGCTTAACTATTGAGCTACAGTTTGAATTCTGTCCATATTTTGTTTGGTGTAAAGCTTAAAATGTAATATTGTAATTATTGTATGTATTTTTAAGAATTTCTGTAAGACCAAACTTGCCAGCTTTTGACAAATAAGTACCTTTAGCTGCTCCCCTGCATTTCCCTAATGGGCCACTACAGCCGATGAATCCACATAATTAATATGCTACAGATTTTATGCCAGACACCATTCTTGAGACAACAATCTCATTGTGAATAGGACTTGTGTCTCCACCTGGGCTCAAACTACGGACTTCTACGTGTGAAGAAATGCATTAATTACTAAACTATTTAGACAATCAGCTTTTGACTAATGCAGGAGCTAAAGGAATATACAAAAAAGGGAAGAAAGTAGTAATGTGGTGACCATACACCATGAATTCTCATTTAAATTAGGCAACTTGGAGCAGATGACAACCAAAATTACCATTAGTGAAGCAAAGGGGGCAGATTCTGGATTGAAGTGACTACCAGTGGAAGCAAAGAATACTATTCACTGACATATGATAAAGTAGGAAACGTACAAGACAGTCACATACACAACCAGTGTGTGAGCATGGAATCTCAACTTGCAACCAACCGTCAACTCCAAAGCAATAGGTGAAAAATGACAACGGCTGTCAATTTCTATGATGTGCATATGATAAGAGCATGAAAAGGTAATTTACTTAACACCATCTGTCTCCTTTAAAACACAGATTAAAGAGCACCCATCCTCTTGGAAAGCATGATTCACTTAAAACTGAAAGCTAGCAAGGTAGGCTAATGACAATGGCTTTCATAAGTTTTTGTTTGTTTGTTTGTTTGTTTTTGGTATTACAGCATGTTATTTATATTATTTTTTTGTATTATATACAAAAATATACAAAATACAACATTTTTAAAAATATCTAATGAATGAAGCATATGCATATGAAGTCCAAGGAATGCTCCAAACAGGTCAGGGACAAAGTTGTGGAGAAGTACAAATCAGTGTTTGATTATTTTCAAAAAATTCCAAAAATATTTCAAACTTTGAAAATCCCACAGAGCACCACTAAATCCATCATCACAAAATGGAAAGAATATACCTCAACAAACCTGCTTAGTGAGAACTGTCCACCAAAACTCACAAACCAGGCAAGGAGGGCAATAATCAGGGAGGCAACAAAGAGACCAAAGTTAACCCTGAAGGAACTGGAGAGCTCCACAACCAAGATTGGTGTATCAGTGCATAGGACCACTATAAGTTGTACACTCCAGCTAGCTGAGCTTTATGGAAGAGTGGCCAGAAAAGCAAGCCATTGCTTACAGAAAAAATAAGAAAGCCTGTTTAGAGTTCACCAAAAGTGATGTGGGAGACTCCCCAAACATATAGAAGAAGACCTTCTTTCTCGTCAGAGCACACTAAAATTAAACTTTCTGATCATCAAGGAAAACACTGCCTGGTGCCAATCCAACACCTCTCATCACCCCAAGAATACCATCCCCATAGTGAAGCATGGTGGTGGCAGCATTATGCTAGGGGTGTTTTTCATTTACCAGGGACTGGGAAAGTGGTCAGAAATGAAAGAATTGTGGACAATGCTAAATACAGGGAAATCCTTGAGGAAAAGCTGTTTCAAGATTCCTTGGATTTGGGACTGGGATGGAGGTTCACCTTCTAGCAGGACAATGACCCTAAGTATACTGTTAAAGCAACACACAAGTGGTTTAAGGAGACATATGTTCATGAGTTAGAATGGTCTAGTCAAAGAGACCTTAATTCACTTGATAATCTATGACATGACTTAAAGATTGCTGTAATTGCTGTAATTGCTGTAAAAGGTGGATCAAGAAAATACTTACTTTTCGGTGGTGGTGGGGGTAGTAGTGGACAGCGGCAGGGGTGGTGGTGCATGCATATGCTTTTCAGTTTTTTTATTTATTGGACTTTTTTCATTTCATTTCACTTAACCTATTTGGTTACAATTGTTGCATAAAATAAACATTTAAAAATCAATTTAAATTACAGGTTGAAACACAGGAAAACTGACAAGGGAGATGCATACTTTTGCAAACCACTGTAGACTTCACACATAAAAATTAAAGTTGGTCACATTAGCTTTATAACTTTATAGCAAATTCCCATGAGAAGTAATTTTCTTTTGTGTTATTTCAACATTTGCTGAATCATCTGCAGCTCCAGCACATTGGTTTCTTCCTTCTACATTATACAAAGTGTCCAACAAGCTTTGGTATCTTTTGTGGGCCCTACTGTAGTGATAAGAATTACCATACTTTCAAAACACGCATCGGTGGGTTATACTGTGACCTCTTGGTTTCACATCTTTTCCAATTTTTAGAGACAAAATGACTAGAATCTGGGTGTGTATATTTTATACCAGAAAAGAATATGAATAAATAAAAACAGCAGATTGTGATTTTGCACAATATTGTCTTTTTAATTGCCTGAAGATTCAGATCAACAATGCTTTGTTTTATCATTCCACGCGCTGATGTTTGGCTGCTGTCCAGAGTGGTGTTTCAGTGATTGAGAGCCCTAACAGTCCTGGCCCGCCCTGCTTAGTTTAGTCTACCGAGGGGTAATTGAATAGCACAAGGCTGCAATAGCACTGGGCTGAAGGAATGCTGAGCTGCAGGGGAATATGGAGAAGGTTTCAGCCAGCAGCAATTAAACAGAGAAATGATGCGTGAAATAGAAAGGAGGAGGGGAGTGTTGGTGAAGAGAGAATAAAAGTGCAGAGATTGTAAAAGGGTAGCAAGAAATGTCTAAAACTGTATGAAAAACAGTGGAGGTGGCGTAAAAGAGAGAAGATGGAAAAAAGAGATTAGTTTTGGTAAATATATAAAGACAACAGGAAGATGAGAGGACTGAAACTCTGCAAGTGGACATACTGGGAGTTCAGCACTTAGGATTGTGGCAAAATGCTGAGCATGCATGTACCATATATCATGTGTGAAAATATTTTGGACTAAACTTCCCTTCAAGATGCAGAAGTTGGAAAAAATGACTCTCTTGTAGTCCCCCAAAGTCTTGTGGAGTAATTAGAACATCATTGTGTGTATTATACCAGCTTTTCTAAACTGAACAAAAAAGTTTTTAAAGTTTTAAAACTTTATTGTTCAACTCAATAAGGTGTTTCAAGTGACTAGAGACAAGAGAAGGAGAAAACTAGATAAAATAACCTCACACAGAAACAAACTGGCTAGCCCAAATAGCATATAACGTATTTTTATTTTTTTACCATACTACCTCTTAATATTTCTTGCTCTACTCACTATACTATTTAAAATCTCTCCATTCAATTCCATTCCTGGATATCTAATTTACTGTCAGACTCCATATTGACAGATCGCGCTAACCAATTTCATGTGTCGATGTAGGACAATATCTGGGAGGGAAAAAAAGCAAAAACGGAGCAGTCAAAAACTGGCCAGCTAAGCAGGAGGTGGGCAGCAAAAGTAGAACCTCTTGGGATGATGACGGCAAAAGAAAAGCCCCTCAGGAATTAGGCAGTGAAGGGGAAACCCCTCACGAGGCAAGGCAGGTGTCCCGCAATAAAGGTAGTAAAGGCTCAGGAGTCCACACAGAAGGCAAGAAGCCAATGAAGGTAGAACTTGAGAATCTAGGCAGGATGACAGTGACGAAGGTGTAACCTCTTGGGAAGCCTATGACAAAGAGAATACCTCTGGGGAGGCTGGGCAGCAGGCTAGGTAGGAGGCCTGCAAAATCCCCAAGAAGACTCAGCAGGAGACTGGGCAGGAGGCCAGCCTCAAAGGCAGAACAGGAAGATGGGCAGTTGTGGAACACTGGGAAGCTGCAATGGTGTAATCCAGGGAAGCTGGGTCAAAGGCAGTGTACAGACCACTTCAAGAATGCCTACAGTAAAAGAGGAACTCCTCAAAGACCAGATGGCAAGCTAGAGAGTAAGCCAGTGGCAAAGGCATAACAACTAAAGAGGACAGACAGGCGGTTATTGACAGTTGGCCCTGCTGGATGCTGGTTAGGTGGCCATTAACAGGAGGAGTCCTTCTGGCAGTCTGGGAGTTGGTTGGTGATAGAGCTCCTGTTTCTCAACAAATCTTACTGTTTGTCAAGGTTCAGGTGAAGTGAGGACTCAAAATGCAGGACTCCAAGAAATGAGATTAAGCAAACTGAAAGTGAGCTTTATTGAAGCCAGTAGTCCATAAAACACAAAGCCAGACATAAAAAAGTAGAAGGCTAACACACTTGAAAAAAAAGCAACATCCACATGAACTATAGACATGACTAGGAACTAAGGCAGGGCAGGAGTATATATACTGTACACACAAGCAATAGGAGGAAGAGGAGCACAGGTGGCAACAATTGAAGACATGAAGCAAAACTGAACACAATACATGGAACATAGCTGGTATCAAAGTAAAATAGGAAGTGAGAAATATATTTAGAATGCAGGCACGTGACTGAACTTGACAGATGAACATGGACAAAAGAGGATCAGACTGAGGAGAGATGACAAACTAAACACAGGCAGGGGTTAGAACTGAGGCAAAGGAGACCTGGATGGAGCTAATAAAACAAAGAAAAACTAGAACTAAAATGCAATAAGAGCAAAAGCTCAGAATGCCAGAGACAAAAAATACTTACAAGGAAAACAGGCAAGAATTACACAGGCTCAAACATAGAGAAATACAAGGAAGACAATAGCCAAACCTAAGGAAACAAACTCAGTAAATGGTGAACTAGAACTCAAATGAAATATGTTGAAATAGATAGAAAAGAAGATGTAGCTGGAACAGAGACTTAAGACCCAAACTAAAGAACCACAATGAACAGTACTACAAATACACACTGAAATCATTCTCAGAGCATAAAACCTAAGGACCATGACACTGTCACATTTTGTAATATAATTCTGAGAGTTAACCCCTTTGCTGACACATAGGAAGACTAAGAGTAATTCAAAAAGGAGAGATCATTAGAAGAAAATGAACATGATTAACTGAGGTAAAGCGTTTAAAGAATAAATTATTCAGCGATTAGATTCAGATAAAGCAACATAGCAGAGCAGAATCCCAACAATGCTAGAAAGCAGGACAAGACTCCCCTAGAGTCTAGACACTGGTGGTAGAGATGGAGATGAAGAAGGTGAAGACTTGGATGAAGACCTCGGAGTGGCCAGGATGAGGTGCGGATGGAGCTAAGTAAATAAGGTGAGTCACATGAATGAAAGTCTGAAAGAAGGAATGACAGAAGAGTACTGAGACAGAGAACAGAAAACAGAGGCTGATTGGCTCACAGAGGACATGCAAGACCATGACTGGACTAGAGTGATGATGACCTGACTGAGTTTGACAATGTGGGTGTCATGGTCCTGGGTTTTTTAAAAGTTTGGCTTGAGTTTCTGAGTTTCTTGTCCGGTTTTGAAATTCATAGTTTTTACGTTCTGTCATTGCATCCCTTGTTTTTGTTTATTTTCTAGTGAGCCTTCCCTATGTTTGTTATTTAGTTCCTTAGATGTTTCCTGCTGTGTTCCTGTCTTTTTTCCAAGTTTTGTTCTGTGTCATGTTCTCTGTGAAGTTTCCTGTTTTATTTTATAACCTGTCTTGTCTCATATATTATGTTCAACTGTACTTCATGCCCTTGATAGTTGCAACCTGAGTTTATCTCACTCCTGTTGCTTGTTTACTCATTTTTCCTTTTGCATGTATACCCCTGCCTCCCTCTGCTCTGTATTGTTAGTCTTATGTCCCCTGTTGTTAGAGAACATTCCAGTTCCCTGTTTTCCCATGTCTGGTTTGCACTTTATGTATGTTGGTTGTATTAATGGACTTTACAGCTATTAAAGCTCGCATTTGGTTATCCATCTCTCATGTCCTGGAGACACTGGGAAAGCAGAAGTAATAGAATGAAAAAGATTACATGTCCAAACACCAAGGAATGCAGGCAGATGAGTGAATTTAGATCTTCAATACTGAACTCACACATAAGCTTTAAGTAGCATTTTGTAACTGCAATAGCATGGTAGTAAATTGGAAATACAAAAAAACAAAAAAACAAAACAGGATCACGAAAAAGGCAACAGAAACTAGTTACTTCATGATCTTGGGACGAGAGGCAGGATACACCCTGGACAGGTCACCAGTCCAGCTAGCACAAAGAGACAGACTACTGTTCATGCTCACATTAACACCTACAGCCAATTTAGAATTGTCAATTAACCCAACACTACATGTCTTTGGACTGCAAAAGGAAGCTCGAGTACTTGGAGGGAACCTACATATGCACAAGGAGAACATGCAAACTCCACACAGAAGGGCCCCAGCTGGTCAGTGGGTTCGAACTCAGGACCTTCTTGCTGTGAGGTGCCAGTACCAACCACAGCACCATCATGGCTCCCCAATTTCATTCAATAATAATTAAAATTTTCATACACTGTGGCATAGAAATCTTGGAAAGTCATCTTCCAAAAGAGTTAAAATGACAAAAATATTACTTTGTGTAGGACTCCAAGTTTTAGAGAGAAAAGGCCTTCGGTGTGTAACCACCGCCCATCAGCATTTGACAATATTACTGTTAACTCCATTATCTCATTTTTAACATTATTTTATTCAGATTTATTATGCAGATGAATCCACATTAGTAATTTGGCAGAGTTTGATGCCAGATGCCCTTCTTGATGCAACTGTCTCTTGGTGGGAGGGGCTTGTGTCCAAATCAGGGATCTTTCACTTGCAAGGTAAATGCGTGAACCACTACAACACAGAGACACGATGAAAATCAAAGATAAACACTGGATGTTTTTGCCTCAGGTTCCTACAAAGACTGAATGAATAATAAAAAACTAAATAAATAGCTACAGCATAAAACAGCAAAATTTTTATTAAACAAAGAGTACACTTATTACAGACCTTAACTTAAATCAGTCCTCAATTCTCCTTTTCTATTTCATCATGAATGTTTTGTAATAGCAGTCATCTCAACCACATTTTATATGGATGGCTCTTAAAACAAAGGTACAATGCGGATCCTTTTCAAAATGTCATAGTTAAAAATATCTGGAGTAGTCCATTGTTCAGATTTTAACACATAAAGGTTGAGTGGTTGTGTTGTCAACTTTCAACTGATGTCAGAGTTTGTGAAAAATGCCTAAAAGATGGGGAGCTTTTCCTGAAAGCAAGAGGAAGTGATTTCTTGCCTTTTTCTGCATCTTTACTCACAAGCTTGTTAAGAGTTCATCCAAGCCTCTATCAGCAGCCACAGCTGGATATCTACTGAGAGCTTTGCACACACACACACACACATATACAAGGGCCAGGGATTCAGGGATTTAGGAGTTGATAGAGGAGAAGGTTTTAAAAGGCATAGTGTGGAGACTCTTGAAGTACACTTAAATGTCAGTGACCAGAGCAATGTTAAGGTCCTAGATGACTTCTGCATGGACTATAGCTGAGCTGCCACCGTACATGTGGCCTAATGAGTGAAGCTCTGTGAGCCTGCAGTGTGGAGAATCATCCTAAAATTGGTCTTCAACTTTCAAAATGTTACATGAGTGAGAGGTAACTTTAGCTGCAAATCAACTTCACACTTTTTCTACAAAGCCAGACCCAACTGTTCGGTTGATGTGCAAAAGAGGGTTTTTTTTTTCATTCTATACACACACACTTGTGTACACACACTTTAATCCAGTTTATAGCCATTTTGCTGTATCTGCCCACTGTATTAGTGTTTCAACTCACAGCCCTCCTTTGGACCATTGTTTCAGAGAAAAATAAAATGTGCAATAAAACAGAATGAAATCTGAAATGGAGAAGTGTAGAATTACAGCAGATCCATGACCTCTGTGAGCAGGAGCTATATAGCTGCCCCACATACTCACCCAGCTGCCCTCTTCCTTCTCCTCCTCTCCCTCCATCTAATCCTGCCAGAGGACTTTAATTTACTGCCCTGACTTCCCTCACACAATTTCTTTAAAAGTACATTTTATGAGACTGCAATTCCATTTCATAGGAGGCCCTGTACAGTAAATCCTATTTGCAAAGCGTCATATGCGGTCACATTAACATGACAAAAGTGCCAGTCTGCAGTCCTGTGCTTTGCTCTTGCTCGTATTATCGCCTCCTGAAGCATTTTATAGGATACCAGAGTGCCAACTCGTGTCCATCAGGGAAGTTGTAGTGGCTACTGCCGAGGCATAAGTGTCGACTGAATGGAAGATAAAAGTGGCTAAGCTACACAAACAGCAGCAGACACCTAATATGAATCAATAATATCACAGCTATTTCTCTCTGGAAAAGTATCTACAGCTTAAATGTTGTTTTAGCAAAGTTCAGTGGGATCAATGCATCAAAGCACTGAAGAGATGCAAGAAAATGTACATTTATACGGTGCTTTTGAAGTAACCTAAAGAAAAGGCTTGCATGCTCCAGTTTCCTGCTATTTCAGTCAGGTCCAGTCTATAGGCTTAGAGCTTCTGTAACTCTGCATTCTTTCAATGTCACATATATTGTAAAGTTTGCAACACCCCAATCAGCATGCACATCTTGCTTCTGCAGTTGACTCCCATACAGATTTTTCTTCCTCACATTTGGTCACTCCTCTCATGTGTCGGCACAGGCAGGCTTAGCTGTCGAAATTGTTGTCATCCAACTTTTGAAAATCTTTTGATGAAGTATTATTACCATATGGCTATTAAACAGAATCCAGGTGTTACAATGTTATGAGGCTTCTTCACTGCCGTTTCCCCCACTACACACTGTCATTATAAACTTCCTCACTGAAATTAACAAGGATTATCAGTAAGGAAACATTAAAAATACACACAGTTTAAAGCTTTGAACAAGCTACTGGTATATAGTCATAACTATGTAGGAGAAAAAGTTGAGATGCTGCTTTTTTTCTGCAGGTTCTAGGCAGGGAGACTGGGAGTTCTGAGCTAGAGCCATATGGTCTTGTTTCAGCAGCCCATTTCTTGTCATTAATGAGCTGTGATTGATTGGACCATCAGTGCTGCTGGGTATGGTGCAGGTACTGGAAGAAAGCTAAACAAAAGGTGTCCAAGTTATGTGACCCTCTGACCTTTTTATCAGTGCTGAACTTTTTCACAGCCAACTGTAATTGCAAAAACACTCAAAGATAAGGTTACCTCATGGCTAATGTCTGAGATAATCTAACATTAAGAGATTTTAGAAAAATCAAATCAAATGCTACTGTACATTGCATGAACTGAATATGTTCACTTTATCCTGTTTATTGATAGCCTTTAAATAAAATAGTATCCACTATCAGAATTTATATTTTATTTTAATACACTGTGCACAATGCTCTATACACCTTTTCTAATTTTGAGTTAGCCACTCTAATGTTTAACCTTTAAAGGCTAAATATACTGCATTGCAAAGTGAGTGTACTAACAGATAACATTTATAAATTTTACTGGTTTACATTTGCTAATAGTTTGTTGTGTATTTGTATGTAAATATGCTTTTGCCCAAAAATCAGTTTATTTTCTACAGAGATGTAAGTATAAGTTGACTATTTTTGGCTTCAGAGGGGACTATTTCTTATTTGGGAACAGTGAAGTATGAAACACGTGAAGCTGAATTTCCCCCCTGGGATTAATAAAGTCTTCTGATTCTGATTCTCGAAGTGGACCTAGTATGTTTTTCCTTATTTTCTGTCATATGTATACTGCCACAATCCTGGTTGATTAAATCAGACATGGTCAAAGTTTCAAACAGTGAGGACAGAGTAATCCCTGTGAGCTAAAAGCTCAAACCTCAGACACAAAAAACACTATTTTCTCATCATGTTTTTCTGCTCTTGGCTCTGTATGAGGCCAGTGAGAGTGGCTATCCCCAGTATGGCCATCTCAGACATCCAATTCTGGCTGTGAGAACAGGAGACCCACACACATAATGTTCAGATCTTCTGTTTGCAAGTGGCAGCCAATCAGAAGAATTTTGGTTTAAAGGGAGAGGGAAGAGAGTTAAAATAGTTTAAGACAAAGAATGAACTATGGGGCTGCACCAAGGTCTAGTATTAGACAAATCCAGATTATTTTGAACTATGCAAAGCTACTTTAGTAGAGTCTAAGAAAAAATGGAGCTGGAAAGTGAGATAATAGGTCCACTTCAAATCAACAAATATGAGAGTGTTATTTATTTTATTTATTTTTTTACACATAGGCATTAGATACATGCAAAACACTCACAAAAATGTTTGTGTTGTTTTTTTAACACTTGCTGATATTGGCAGCCAGGAAGGACCCTTACCTTAAACTCAGATTTGTGAAACTACACAGCTGGTTCTGTCTGCAGACAGCTTTGACCAAACAATCCTATATAACAAGAAATATATTTGCCTGCTGATTTTTTTTTTTTACCACAATAACGTTCTTGTGCTTTTAACAGAAACCATCCATCTTTGTGATTGTTTTACAGTTGTCAACTCCCTTGTGGCTTGTAGAGATATCTAAAATGACAATTGATCAAAAATCAGCATACCCTTATACAAGCTAAATATCTGATTAGGCTTGCAGTGTTCATAGGTTATTCTCACTGCTCTTGTGCTGTATTACCTTGCAGGCTAGTTAAAAGGAATACAGAGACAAACACAGCACCCTAAGCTGGCAATCAAAAAGTTCACAAACTGCTGTCTATGCAAGTTTACAATGGTAACCTTCCAACGTGTGACAGTATTTACATAAAGGATTCAGGCTTGGTTGGAATATTAATTATTGATGTGAACTGTAATGAATGATTTATAACCAAAGCCAATCAGATGCTGCTGTCTCCACAGCCACCTGAGGGATATTATATATTTATAACTCAAGGACATGCTGTCATTGTTTAGGCCTACCTACTTACTCCTTGGTTACAGTGGAGCAAAGCTTTTGTTTCCCTCTCCATTGTACTTTGCCTTCAAAGCCCACTGCTATTGGCTGTTCAGTAGAAACACTTCTCGGGAGACAACATGTGGCCTTCCTTTAAAGTGTATTCTTGTAGGATGCACACATACTACAAACTAATGTCAGCACTCTTTTCCTCAGGCATAACTTTACGCACACTTTTCTTGAACTTCAAATAAGGAGTAAGATTGAATGTTCACACACTGACTGATGATCTTTGCTACTTAGTTTTTGTTTTGTTTTGTTTTTTAAATTCTCAGTCTCCCAAATTTCTACATGTTTTGATGCTGTTTTAATGCAGTTCTGTTTTTTGTTGGAAAAGAAGTCAAGGGCACATTTACAGAAGTAAATTTGCAGCAGAGGACAACATTTTGATTGAGCCCAAACAAGAAAATTAGTCACACCGATGAAAAAAAAATTACAACAGAAAAACAGCACAGTCATAGTCCTTTTGTATAAATCTCAATGAGAATGAGAATGCACTTATCACAGTGTCATTAACACTGCATTTGGAGGCATAGCAATATGCAAAGTGGTTTTGATAAATCCGTTCTATTAAAAGAGACAGTAAAACAAGGTAATATGTTGATGTGGACTGCCTGAAAATACATTTACTTGTTTCAAAGTCACTCAGGCACCCATGGGAGGGGAGCAAAATGATTGGGCCAAATTGATTGTCGCTTGGAATTAACCCCACTCTGATTGGTGCTATTGTAATTGGAGGTCAAACAGGTTACTGTAATACATGATGTACAATTGATAATTAGGAGGCTTCCAATATGTAGAGTAAATTAATTCCTACGAACGAGTTCCCACAATGAGCAGGTTCATAGGTTGTTAATCAGACTAGCCTCTTCGTGAATGAGACAAACATTTTGCACAGATGATTAACGCTAAACATAATTATATGTAAATGGAGATTTCAAAATAATTCACATTATTCAACTGTAGTGTTCTATGTAAAGCTTCTTGGTTTCCTATTGAAAGGTTTTAATTTAAAAATATTTTGTATTTTTTCGGCTTAGTTTTCTATTGACGGTTGTAAAGTTCTGCTGCTAAGTCTAGTGTAGTCGGATGATAACGAAGAGAGGGAAGGTAGCCAGAACTGAGGGGATCGAACTACCAGAAGGTAACATTGCAGACATAGAAGACAGCTACAAGTACCTGGGGATCCCACAGGCAAATGGGAACCATGAAGAAACCGCTAGGAAAGCTGCAACCACCAAATACCTGCAGAGGGTCAGGCAAGTTGTGAGGAG
>VUQH01040576.1:0-12798 GCA_015106775.1 Etroplus canarensis
CTTTTTTCTTTGACATCACTATGGCGGACATAAAGACATGACAGACTGAAAAAGGCTTAATTTTTTTTTTTTTTTTTTTAATGAATCAGTGAGGTATTCAGTTTTGCCAAAATAGCCAGTTCGGAGATTCCTCCTCAGAATGCTTCCCTTAAAATCTGTCTAGCTTTGCTCTGCTTAGCGTTTAGCATATCTAATGTTCATATGTGCCATAGCTGTAGAATGTGGTTAGGAAGAAATTAAATTATTCATTGTTGCTGTGTTCCATCTTTGTCACTGTGAACCAGTAACATTTATAGTGATACTTAGTTCTCTGCAAAAACTTTAACTTTATTATTAAACCGGCATTATTTAATTGCCTTGTATTTGCAGATATATACTCTTTTCAATATTTTAAATAGATCTTTAAAAAATATCTGATAAATGATCACCAGGCAATATATCACAAGTCTTTTAAATGTGAATATTGTTATCCTCAAAAACATGCAATTGGCCTGGCTATTTAAAATTAAACCAGGTGGAAATACTGCTAATAATAATAGCATGTACTTTTCAGCTGCTCACTTGTATTCTCCACAGCAGATAAATTGGTAATCTGCATTGGTAATTTGGCAGAGGTTTTACACCAGATGTCCTTCCTGATGCAACCCTTCATGGTGAGAGGGGCTTGTGTCCTCACCTGAAATGGAACCAGGGACCTTTTGCTAGTAAAGTGAATGCGCAAACCACTATGCTACAGGGAACTAATAATATCAATAATACCATAACAGTTACATTTGCTTCCATTCGTGGTTTAATGAGTACAGTGTCCTTACAAACAAAAGGTCTCTGGTTCAGTCCCAGGTGGGGACACAAGCCCCTCTCACCATGGCGGGTTGTGTCAGGAAGGGCATCAGACGTAAAACCTCTGCCAAATTACCAATGCGAATTAATCTGCTGTGGCGACATCTTGGTGGAGAATACAAGGGAGCAGCTCAAAGGTATACACACACACACACACACACACCCACACGTTCTTCAGACACCAACCCAGTTGAACAATTTCTCAATATATCTGAACAACAAATGTTCATTAACACCATCAATAAAACACTGATCTAATGCTGGGATTCCCACTATTGAAATGCACAAACAGTGTATACCAAGAAGCACTGAGGTATACTCACAACTTATAGAGGAGGCACATCACATTATGGCTGTTTTACCTTTAGATCGTCCTCCGTCACCTGGCATGTTGCAAACAGAGATATAACCTTATCTGTTGACTAGAAAACGTGCATATCATGCTAACCTTTAGTAATAGTTCCTTTCCTGATAAGCATAAATGAGATTGGTGGCTTGTGCCTGCAGAGGTGTGATCAGTCTGCAGGGACAGATGCCCTCACCACATGTCTACTGGACTTTCAGGTTTAATCCTGGCACCCCAACCTTTGCCCAAAGGCAAAAATAAAAATCGGCGTGGAAGAGACTGCGATGACACACTGGGTCAACAACTGATTTAATTAATTGTGAAAACCACATGAGTGTCATACAGCTTTGAGGGCACGGAGATTATTGCCTTCCCGTGATGTTAATTATTAATCTCATTACACTGCAAGTTGAGAGAGAAAGAGGAGATGTGAAGTCTCAACATACAAATTTAGATGCCCACCACTGTGTGTGAAGCTGCTTTTGACAGGAGAGGGGGAAGGGTCGCAGCTCATCCCTCTCAAAACGCATGTCCCTTGCGCGCATCAGTGTGCCATCTGGGACTGACCTCACTATTCGTGCGGTGTCACAACTTGTTTGCTGATCCTAAGTAAAATTGCCTCATCTGAAGATGTCAGTCTCCAAAGAATGGCTGTTTTAATATACAGTGCCCCCTTCGTTTGACCAAATAGGGGGCGATTCTTTAAAGCTTCCCTCCGCTGTTATTCACATGCAATCCGAGAGTTTTCAAAGCAGAACAGAGCGTGTCTGAGGGAAACCACACAGTGGTGTATATTAGGCTCTATATTACATAATTTGGCACACAGATGCGACAAGGCACACTTGTCTCCAGCGTGGAGCAACTGCGTCTTTGTTCAAGTGTGAAAGCCTTCTGAGAGTTGAGCTTCTCCCAGGTCGGTGCACTTATCCGCAGCAAGCGCGTTTTTCAGCAGAAATATCAGAAAATATCGCACTGAAGACACTGAATTTTTACGCAGGCTAGTGGAGTAACAGGTAGAATTTAAACTTTATGTCGGATTTCTCCCGCGCCAAATCGATAATCAGGCATCTCACCAGGCTAAGCACCACCTTTGTGCAGATTGTTCTGTTAATGTGTGATGTGTTATTTATCTCTCTCGCACTAGATGCTCGAAAGACTGAATTCCATTTTTTTTCTGGGCCAGAACAATGATGTGGGCGTCCGCTGTGTTTTCTTTCAAGCGCGTTCAAGAACTGTGACTTTTGAACAGCAGTTTGCAGGATCAGACCTCCAGGAATCCGGCGGTTCTTTGTGTGGTTGTAATTTTTTTTCAGCACCACGGACAGCTGCCTGGCACGCGACTCAGCTGCACGCGGTTCCAACTTCAGGCAGCTCCCCTCACCTCCTCCATTCATCCCGCTCCTCTATAGTTCACAGGCACACTTGCTTTAGGCTTAAAAAACTCAACCGTGCTGCGTAGGATATGCGCTTGGTCTACACTGAGGACTCACTACACGGTAGAGCTGGAAACTAAGGAACCGTGAGCAGGTAAGGAAACTGTGTTTTTTTTGTGGCTGGACTGTTTTGTGCTTTGAATGCCTCAATAGTACATTTTCTTACCTTAATAAGAGTTGTTTTGTGCAGAAGCCGTTTAGTCTCCTTTCACTTTGTAAGGGTGCTGAAATCACCTTTTTATTATGTTGTCAAGACATCTTTGGTTTACGTCCATAAAATGTTGTCATGGCAATGCAGTAGGCGAAACACACTGAAGGAATTCCTTTCTGTCGCTATCATTTCATTGTTTATCATGTGACGAGCACATTTAGATGCAATTTTGCTTGTCTATTAGCTGCAAAACCTTACGGCTGAGCGAGGCTGCTGAAAATCTACTAAACCGTCGCTGCAGTAACTACTACACAACAACCACCACATCTCCTCCTTTTCCTCATTTGATTAATCACGTGTTTGATTTTAAAAAAACAAACAAACAAGTGAAACAAAAACTTGATTAAAATTAATGTGTGTACTACACGAGAGAAGAAAATGATCTTCACTTAGAAGGACATTCTGGTATTGTTTCTATTTTCAGTGAAAGGGTTCTCTTTACCTTTGAGTCCTTTGAAAAAGCATTGTTTTCTATAATATTTACCTTTCAAATAAAAATACATATGTTGATATTAATTATTCATGAATGCACAAACTGTAAATTGGACTTGTGATGCATTGTATTAGTGTCTGTAATTATTTGTTCAACAAGTGTTTAAAATGCATTTTCAAACTCATGAGGAATATGAATAAATACACAGCCCTGCAAATAGCTTAAGGTTGCATTGTTAATGCTAGACAAAGCTATTAGGGCAAGCAAAATGTACTGTGGATTCTTCCTCCTGGCCCAGGGGTCTCTGTGTTGCTACATGTTCAGCAGATACTGTAAACCACAAGAAAAAGCCTGAATGAGCAGTGTGTCATTTCAGCCAACCACCGATATATCAAATGCATGTTTATGAATTTCTTATATAACAGAACTATAGTCCTAAATGCTACTCCAAGACCAAAAAACTGGAATAATGTGTGAGCCCAGCTCTCATGGCTGAAGATGTTGATTACTGTAAATTATTCAGGTTATGGCTGACTGGAGAAGAACACACTCTGCTACCATCATGTGAATCTAGAAACAAAAAGTGGCAGAAAGAGGCAAGGCTGTCTAACCTATGATCCATACATGCAGCCCAGTTTTGTGCGCAGTCAGTTTCACCTGTTACTTGATGGTAACAGGGACTCACTGCCAACATGAAATGGGGAGGGATGTATAATTACTATCATTTCTCAGAACAGTGTAGGACAACCAGGGTACGTAGCAGCATGAACAAAAAAATTCAAAAATGACTCAAATGTATAACGAGACCAAAGCTCTCCTTGAAGGTTTTCTTGTAGAAACTGCATGATCTGAACACCTATACACTCATGTAAACATTAGCACCAAAAGTTATAAATAATAGAGCATGACTAAACTTTACCCCTCCTGCTTTCTAGATTTTAGTTTCATGTTAAGAGACATCTGTCTTGTTACTTCGTCATCATCCAAACCTTTTACAATACACATGAGTTGCAATTGTGACCAGCCAGTATGAAGAAGCACTCTGGTGCTATCATATGGACAACTTAATGGCTCGCTCTTCCTTATGGTCACGCAAATACACACATACATGCGGGTGGGATAGATAGCCTGATGGTCTGATAGTCATTCATGTAAAATCTCGTACTGTGCACCTGATACCTAACACACTGGTTTAATTAAATATTTAATATCTTGCTGTACTAATATAAATGTAGATATTCTTATACTGATTTGTATTTGATAAATTGACAGTATATCCACACCAGTTTTAATAAGCCGCACATGGTGAAGACTGAGTGACAGTGAAAAGATTTACATAAATAAATAAATAAATAAATAAATAACTGAAAAAGTCCTAGTTCAAACTTTCAAAATGATGTGAAAAGTTCCAATTTAAATTCTCATTTATATAAATTGAAACACAGCTAAAAAAACAATACTTACACAGTTAGTGTGTCATTATGCAGATATACACAACCAGCCTTAACCTCAGTGAAGATGACGTACTTCTAAGAACATGGATAAACATCACAAATGAAAAAATTAACTGTATCTTCAGTACATGTGATGCTAAAGGTAAAATTCCATAAAGGCTTGGACACTGTGTAAAATACAAATAAAAATAATGCAATGATTTACAAATCTCATAAACTACCATTTTATTCACAAAAAACATAGAAAAATATTAAATGTTGAAAGTGAGACATTTACTGTTTCATGAAAAATAATAGCTCATCTTGAATTTGATGGCAGCAAATATCTCAGAAAAGCTGAAACAGAGCCATGTTTACCACTGTGTAGAATGCCCTCTTTTAACAACAGTCCGTAGATGTCTGGGAAGTGAGAAGAAATTTGAGAGAGGAATGCTGTCCCATTCTTGTCAGATGATGCTCCAAACCTGTATATACCTTTGAACATTGATGATGTCTTTCCAGATGTGTAAGTTGCCAGTAAAATAGGCATGAATGCACTTCATACCATCAGAGATGCAGGCTTTTGAACTGAGTGCTGATAACAAGCCAAATGGTCCCTCTTCTCTTTAGTCCAGAGGACATGGCATCCATGATTTCCAAAAAAAATTTCAAATCTTGGCTTGTCTGACCACAGAACAGCTTTCCACTTTGCCTCAGTCTGTTTTAAATGAGCTTTTTCCCAGAGAAGATGGCGGTGTTTATGAATCATGTTCACACATGGCTTGTTCTTTGCATGATGGAAATTTAACCTGCATTTGTGGATGGCACAGCAAATTGTGGAAGTGGAAGTGTTCCTGAGCACATGCAGTGATTCCGATGACAGAATCGTGCCTGTTTGCAATGCAGTGCTGCCTGAGGGCCTAAACATCCCCAGCATCAAATATCGGTGTTTGGCGTGTCCCTTTCACACAGAGATTTCTTCAGCTTCTTGGACTCTTTTGTTGATATTATATACTTTAGATGACAGAATATTCAAAATCGTTGCAATTTTATAGTTATTATTCTGAAATTGCTTCACAATTTGTAGATGTAGTTTCTTTCAGATTGCTAAACTTCTGCCCATCTTTACTTCTGAGAGGCTCTGCCTTGCTAAGGTGCTCTTTTTATACCCAGTCACATTACTACTTGTTGGCAATTAACTTAATTAGGTCCAACATGTTCCTCTAGCTGTTTCTTTTTAGTATAGCTTACTTTTCCAGCCTTTTGTTACCTTTGTCCCAAATTTTTTTGAGAAGTGTTGCTGCCATAAATTTATTTTGAATTTATGGCAGCAACAAATTTATGAATTTTTCATGAAATAGTAAAATGTCTCACTTGCAACATTTGATGTGTTTCCTATGTTTTTTGTGAATAAAATATTGGTTTATGAGGTTTGCAAATCATTGCATTGTTTTTTATTTATACTTTATGCAGCATCCCAACCTTTTTAGAATAGGGATTGTAGAATGATTTAAATATAGACTTATGGTATCTTCCAATTAATTAAAGATGTACACAGGACTCAGATTAAAATTGACAACTGAACTGACTTTGTGAATGTGTGAGAGTTCCCAGGTGTGTCTTAGGTCAGTTGCACCACTCATTTCCATTGTGAATAATAATGAACTATAATTGAGTCATTTTACTTCAAACTCATGCTAAAATAAACTCTGACTTTATCCTAAATGGGATTAGTAGCACTGCAAAGAGCAGTAAATAAATTAAATTGTCCTTATATTTGGGGATTACCCATAGGTCTCTGGTTTCTGCTCTGGTCCTGGAAATTACCATATTCACAAAGTCATCTGTTTGTACAAAAAGTCAGCGAGGAAAGCGTCAGCCAAATGACCTCACTGTGCTTCTAATGCTGCAAATTTACTGTTAAAAGAAAACATTCTAAAACATCAAGTGGTGGCACCTGGGTTTCTGCTGATGAGAGCATGTCCTATCATTGTGACTGATTAATGTTTAGAGATCCAATATTAATGTTAATTAAAATAGAAATCTCAAATCTTTTCTTGCAGTTTTACTGCCCTGAAAGTGCAAATCCAACATGTTCCATGAGAAGAAATGAAAATTATCAAAAATATTTCAATTTTATTTTTTATTTTTTTTAAATTCTATCCTGGCAGTAATGTCGAAACTCGCCATTCATCTTGCAGTCCTTATAAGGGTCCCAGTGGGAATGGTTATGTTAAAGTATTAAGGATTAATTGTAACATTTTATTCAGATTCTGGGTACATTGAAACTGGGAGTTTTGTGCTGTTATTAATGTTATTTAAGCAGAGCTGCTTTACATATCAGGCTGTTCACTGACTGTTTTTCCATGTCATCGATTCATAAAAATGCTATTTTATTTACCACCAAGTGACAAAATGTTCAAGTCAAGGCTTTAAAACAGGACTTTACAAACCAGTGGTTTGAGGGGTGTGTTTGTGTCCTTCTTGCCAGTTTAAATTGGGTGGTGCTCAACTGAAAAAATGTTATTTACAGTGCATCAATCAGTATTAAGTGATATTTGGATCTAAATTGCATGGTAATTGTTGAATGATCACAGTCATTACCAGGCCACAAGCAATTTTATTGTGCGGCACTACTCCCACAAACATGGAAACTTGAATGCAGAATATAAAAATTTTGTTCTAATTATTTCATTTTACAAAAACTCTAAATAAAGCCAAGTGAAGTGTTGCATACAGGCTCAGGATTTATTAGTTACACAAGAGCTGAGTCAAAGTAAAACAAAACACCTAGAAAAGAACATAATAACTCTCTGAAATAAAGATGGAGATACCAGTGTTTAATCTTGCCTCTTGAACTAAAAATAACACAACAGAGTTTGAATACAATAAAACTTTCATATAACCGAAATAAGAAATAATTAGGAAAAAACAAAGCAGCTTTTTAAAAGCAATCCTTCTCTGGGATCAGGATTTGTAGTTACATAAACGAAAAATTTTAAAATCTAAAAACAATCTAACTACTAACTTCTCATTTTGTGAGTGTAAAATAATCCAACTTAAATTCCCTCAATATTATGCATTGCTAGTGTAGTAATAGGGAAAAATATTTTGTGTAGGTTAAAAATATACAGTTAAAATAAAAATCTCTGAAACTAAAGCACCATCCATCCACCACTGTGCTCTGACCAATCTTAACCCTAGCAGTAATGATCTCTGAGAGACAAAGAGTGTAGATGAATGTTTGATGAGGGAAGAAGAATGGGGCTTCTGGGAGTCAAAGGACCGTTCAGCACAAACAAAGGGATTCCCCCTTCACAGGCAGAGAGAGGAGATGGATGAGGAGGAGGGATGGTAAAGTTAAGTCTGAAAGATACAGCAGGCTCTTGTAAAAAACAGAAAGCATAAAAGCATTTACAGAAATAGGATGCATGATTATTAGAAATTACACATGAGGTTTTCTATTTATAGATGGACAAAAATTTAATTAATAGATTAAACTGGAGACCAACAGCATCTAAGCTGTTGATTTTTTTCTTTCTGTTATCTCCTTGTTTTTGGCCCAGCACCAGATAGTTTTGGTGTGAATGTGTCTGTATTTTTCTTTTATGCAAATCACTTTTAATCTATACTCAAAAACAATTGTAGTTTATAATCAAAAATTAGTCAATAGTGCATTTCTAGAGGACAGTTTTAAACTGCGGAATATTATGCATCCATTTTGGTGAACAGGTGAATAGTTCTTAGAGCAAAATGCTGTACTTGAAATCGACTCCACACGGACTGTAGTACTGACAAAGGAACAATTCTTCAATACAACAATTGTGGATAACAGCAGAGATAAAGATTTACCATTACCACTGATAAATCAAGTAATTTTGGATGGGATTTGGACCTTGCAGGATTTCTTGACACAAAGAAATAAATATTGTTAAAGAAAATAAAGCACATAATCGGAACTAGACTGTTATAGACATTTGTTTTTTTTATCGGTATTTGCAGCTTGAGCTTCATTCATTGTTTGTGCATATGCATGTGTGCACTCTTGAGCCATCTTTCCTATTAACAGAGCATTTTCAGCCTCCCCCTACCCAGAACCACTCTCTTTGTCAGCTGGAAATGTGATTTTAGGGAAGCCTGACTTCCATTTCCTTTGCTTCCTCTTAGCAAGGCTCCAAGTCATTCCACTGGGAACTTCAACCTGCTCATCCAGACTCATGGCTGCATGTACAGAAGATGACCTCAAGTCTCCAACACTTTCTATTGCCTGGGGGGGATATTACCATATTAATGCTGCACTCCTGGGGCAAATGAGCGCCATCAAAAATCAGTCTGGATAGCATCTTCCTCAGACCTAGCCATTGCCCCCCTCCCTTTTTTCCTGCTTTTTTTCTGCCTCTCACATCTGCTATCATTTCTTGTATTTTCTTCAGCCCATGTTGACTCCCCCAGTTCCTTCACACAGTCTGGTTTGAAGTGTGTAAGAGGCTGGCAGGCTTTACACTTCAGAATTAAAAAGGCCATCTGGTGAAGAGAGAGACATAGATGGCTTGATAGGAGGAGAGAGAAAAAAAATGAGAGGCTCAGTTTATCTTTGAAGTTAACATGTAGACAGAATCCTGGGCGGGGTATTGCATCTAAAGTGTAAATATTGCTCTTAGCATCTGTCATTTATGTATACACATGGTATTTTGGAATTACATTATACTGTTGTCATACAAGTGACAATCAGTAAAGCTCAATCTTTCAGAATTTTATTGGTTTGAGGAAGCAAAAAACCATAAAGAATATGAACCAGGTGGTAACTTCACATGTACAATAAAGGCATGAGAGCAGTAGAAAGCTTCTACACTATTAACTATCAGCAAAAAAAACCAAAACAAAACAAAAAATTCAAAATTTGAATGTAATTTAATTTAAACACATTTCTGCATGTACTGTATAGTCTCTAGTCTTGATTTATTTTTTCCTTGAAATTGCAACTTGTAGATGAGATGGGGATTCCCAACCTTTATTGCTCATTGACAGAATATTTAAAGTTCAGTTTTTCAGCAGCAGCCTGTCTGCTATCATAATAGGTTGCATACTGGAGTGTACTGAACAGAGAAATGGAGTCCACTGGTGACATCGAGGCCCCCAGTGGGAATTCGGAATCGGAAAGGAGACTGACAATGTGTCTGTCAGAAATCCTTTTGTCACCCTTCTCTCTTGAGACTTTGTGCCTAAGTGCTTTGCCAGAGTCATGGCAGGCAGTTTTTTCACTGCAGAATTTTATCCAGTATAAATACATTTAGTCAGCGTACAGCCCAGACATTTGGTCAAAACACGTGTGTCAATGTTTTAATGTGACAGAGAGCTACACTAAAGCTGGAATACACTCTTCAAACATTTAAATGTTGTAAAAAGTCTCATTCCTCCCCTTGTTGTGGTTGCCTTTGTATGCACAGGAAGTAGTACAGGCTATTGCAGTGGAGTTTCACTTGTTGACAAGCTGCTGAGGGAGCAAATGGAAAGTCTGACACCCACACAATTATTTTGTGCGGAAGAAAAAGGACCTTTTAAGTTTCACTGATGTTTCCTGAAGTGTAATGCTGCATGTCACATCTTATTTCTCAGTAAAATATGTTGCTTATGCACCAGAAGCTTCTCTAAGGAAATAATTTTTCATCAAACAAATTTTGAACAACTCAGAATACTGATCTGCAAAAGATTAAAGATTAAAACAATGAAACTGTCTGAAAAAGACTACTTTTCAGTATTTGTTTCATTTGGGATGTGTTGCTGTTTAGAAGGCAAAACATGAAAAGCGTTGGCAGGAATTTGATAAGTTTGGTCAGTGAACAATGCAGGCTTCCCGGTTCTCCCAAAAGACCAAGCACCATGCATGATCAGACTGGCCCACTTGTCCTGGTCTGTCTTCCACTTTCCCTTCACCCTCTCCATCTACTGGCAAGTTTCCATGGAAACAACAGTGGAAAAAAGAAAGAGAGTAGACAGAGAAACACAGAAAAACCCTAAAGAACGTGGTCTGCAGCCTGATCCCATTGAGAGCTTTATGTTGTTTTAATAGGTAAGTCAGTATTTTTAAATGGATTTGAAGAAATATGAGTATTCATATCCCCCTGCTCTGTTTTCATAATCTCTCATCAATACAGATAATTACTGCTTGTCAGCCTACTTGACTTGGTGAGACAATGGATTTGAGACAGATCATTCCAGCTCAATAATTTACTCCAATAAACTTGTCCCACACTCAACGTGCTGCTTAATTAAGCCTCTGGGATTTGCAGGAACTGACACCAGGGAACAGAAGCATACAACTCTGTGTACATTAACAACTAAATGCCTGTGTATGCACAGAGAGCAGAAATATGCATACACATTCTTTTCAGCAGATTTATAAAGCCAAAAGTACATCTTATTTTGCTGTCACTGAGGAGCTGGGTGCACATTTATAAGCCCTATTTTAATCTGTCACAGTTTAAGATACATTGCATACTGATATTTGCCCAGTCATTGGAGATTAGTTGCACCGGTAAGGATTTCCATGTCATTGGGCACAACTGTTACTGCTATGGACTTTTACAGGACCCATTCAGCTATCTGATCTTATATGCATGTATGTACTATATATCCGTCTTACTATGTCTCAACCATTAATTAATTTATAGCAGACTACACAAAGTACAACAGCGCTGAAGATACAATTTAAAGATAACTGATGGCTCAAATGTAATGAAAAAGAAAGGGAGTTGCAAGAATTTAGTCTAAAAGGAAACAAAAGGAAAATTTTACAAATCCGCATGACATGTTACGAGGTATTTATGAATTTCATGAGGTGAGACGTCATACTTGTCTCGCAACTGCTTCATGAACAGTTGTGACACTTACTAATTAGTTGATCCCATGTGGATTACATGGGATCAGGGCTTAACACTTTCTAATAATGCTGGCTGATAAATGTTACATAGTTAAATAAAATTTATTAGATGGCTTTATTACTCTTAGCGATTAAATGTAATCAATAATGGCTTCTAATTATTGGTAATGTTCTAATCTGTTTACTCTTGCCATTAGTTTAATGCAAGTAAAAATAATGATTTCACAGATAGTATAATTTTATGATGTTCCCAGGGGGTCACCACTGTGAATTTGTCATGGTTTGCCATGGTGAGAAGGTGTGGACCCAAATGCAGGACTCAGAGACTGATGGTTGAAACTCAAAAAGGGATTTATTTGGCCCCAAACACAAATATACACAGTCCAGAAGGTAATCCAGGCTCAGAACAGAAAAATACTCTCAGGCTGGAACAACATCAGACCTGGGTGGAATGAAGGGAGAGTAAACGCTGCAGGGTGACTAGGGAGAGAACCAAAGGAACAATAAGGAACAAATCAGGACGGTGCGACAATGAACAAAGGAGAGACGGGACTAAAATAGACAAAGACTAAACAACTAAAAGGCAACAGGTGAGAAGGGAACACAGGTGGTAACAATCACGGGTAGGAAACACACACAACACAAAACACGGGATGACACAGACTTCAAAGTAAAACAGGAAACCAGGACAAGACAATAAAATGCTGGCCAAAGAGAACAGCAGGGGAGGACACAAAACACACAGACCCTGACAGAATTAATCTACACGGGTAATTTGGCAGAGGTCTTACACTGGTTGCCCTTCCTGACACAGCCCTCCATGGTGATCATTTTATGTATATACACTACCAGTCAAAAGCTTGGACACACCTTCTCTTTTAATGGTTTATTTTTATTTTCATGATTATTTACATTGTACATTCTCACTGAAGCCATCAAAACTATGAATGAACACACATGGAATTATGTAGTGAAGAAAAAAGTGTGAAATAACTCAAAACATGTTTTATATTTTAGATTCTTCAAAATAGCCACCCTTTGCTTTGATTACTGCTTTGCACACTCTTGGCATTCTCTCGATCAGCTTCATGAGGTAGTCACCTGAAATGGTTTTCCAACAGTCTTGAATGAGTTCCCAGAGATGCTGAGCACTTGTTGGTCCTTTGCCTTCACTCTGCGGTCCATCTCATCCCAAACCATCTCGATTGGGTTTAGGTCTGGT
>VUQH01040578.1:0-14851 GCA_015106775.1 Etroplus canarensis
GGGTGGTACGCCGCTCCCGTACTACCCAGAAGCAAGTCAGACAGCGGCAGGCCCCGGGGACCCAGGCCATCCCCAGCTCCCATGGTGGGGCAGGGACCAGGCCACTCATCACCCGGCAGCCACGCGCCCACCCCAGCAGGGAGGGAGAGGAAGGACCCAGCCAGAGCCCCCCCGCGGCCAAGGGACGGGAGCCCCAGAGGGACCGAGGCACCGAGTTGCCGACCCCGCCAGAGACCACCCCCCCCCGGAGTAGGCCCGAGACGAGGCCCAAGAGCACCGGCGACCGAGAGGCCCCCGCCACCCGGTGCCCCCCCCGGTACCATACTGTCATAAACAGTATGGTACCTTGATAACCACACTGTTTGTCACTGTTATCAAATCTACATATATCTGGTACTTCAGTTCTGCCAGTGTGGTCCTTTGATTTGCTCTCAAATACACAAAAGAACCACAAACAATCAAAGTCCTTTCAGCCTGCTTGGTATCTTTGAATGCGTTTTCATGAGGAGGAGACATTTCATAAAGAATAAAAGAACTGAAAAAATACTCAAACATGCTTTATGACTAAGAGAACAGGCTCACCACAACTACAAATACCAAAGCCACATTTCAATAGCAGTCACCTGACTGACTACATGTCTGGCGTGGCTGCAGTCACACCAGCCTGTGTGAGGTCAGTGAGGTGGCTGGAAATTCCTGTGAACTTTTCTGCTGGTCTGTGTACTTTTTCTGCTTATTTTAAAGCATTAATTATTTATTCATATTTAAGAGTCTGTATTTTTTAGTCAAATCGTTTCCATCATCCTTAGCCTATAACTAAGATTACCTGTAGTTTTTAAATTAGGGCGTACCAAATACTGCTTGCAGATTTTCACTTTGGATTTTTTGGGGGGTTAAAATTGGAATAGTCCAAAATTCTACGCTTATGTCATTTTCTACACAGTTTCTGCTGGTTGTCTTGCTGGCTGGTTTCATACCATGTCATAACTGAACAACTTTGTCTGTTTGTTTGCCCAACACCTTGATCTCCACATTCATTTTCAGAGTGCTTGCTCTCCTCTGCCTTGTTCTCTGTCAGTGGGCTCACATTTGGTAAATGTCATCTTTGTTTTAATAAGGAATAAATTAACCTTAGCACACTGTACACCACCAGAAATCAGCACATGATGATTCATCTCAGAAGTGTTAGTCATAAGAACAGGTTTGTTTGAGGGCGTGAGTATACTGGTCTTTCACAATGTTGCACCACATTTCTATACTGCAAATCAATCAGGAAAGTAGCATACCTTATGTGTGCATTAGGTTATGAGTCTTTTTATATGGGTTTTCATGTTTTCAAGTGGTTGCCTGTCTCGTAGGTTAGGGCTTTAAACAAATGTGTTGCTGAATGACTCTCAGTGTTACCTGAGATGGTGGTGGTTTGTTCCTTATAATCCCTCTGAAAGTCAAAAACACACAGATTATGCTCTGAGACATCAGTCATAGCATACAAAGAGACTTTATTGTATTTTTTCACACCTGAAGAAACATTTTCTTACCATTTTTCATAGTCATGGGTATAGAACTCCCAAGTTCCTGTTGGCAATTTCCCCCCTCCTTGCCTCACTCGTGGTTCCCATTTTGTCCTGTCACTGTATCTGTTTGTGCATGTATCTGGTCCTGTCAGTTTGTTTATGTGTCTGGTCCTGGCACGCAGTCTTCACCTGCTCTGCAATCAGCATGCACAAGTGAATCCCATCCACAATCAAGCGCTCCAGCACTGGTTTCTGTTGTTGTGTGTGCCAGGGTTGTAATGCAGGTACAAGGTCAGCTAAAGACAGTGATGTGATTCCTTAGTAACTTTGCTCTCTGTTTCAACACCACAATCCATCTCCCCAACTGTCAATGCTCACCAGCCCAGTTCTGCACTTCCAGCCAGCTCAAATCTCAGCCAGTCTTGCACTGCCTCAATCACTAAGTAAAATAAGTTCTAAAGTCTTGCACTGCAGTATGCATCAGTGTGCTGCTCTTAGGTCCGTTTTCCTTGACTGTGACACCCTAATAACTAAATGATGTCTTTTGTTCATAATGATTTATTAAAGTTGGCCTGTTATGCTCTTCTTATTTTCTGTCATATATCCTGTTACAAAGGTGGACGTTCATATGGCCAAAGTTGCAAATGTAGGGTCAGCATATATGCAAGTAATCCCAGTGAGTTCAGGCCTCAGACTGCTTTAAATGCTCCATTTCTGGCAGTTCTTTCTGCTCTTGGCTCTGCATGACATCAATGAGAGTGGTTATTTTTAATCTACTATAGTCATCTCACACATTTCTGGTTGTGGGTACTAAAGCTGCATCCACCTAATGTTCAAACTTTCTGTTTTAGAGGGTTAGCCAATTAGAAGAAAGCTTGCTGAAAGTCGGGGTGGTCTTAAAAGGCCAGTAGTTGAACTTAGGGGCTGCAGCAAGACCAAGTATTTATTAATAAGAATTATTTTAACCTGTAAATCATTCAGAGCTACTCTAGTAGAGTCCCGGAGAGGGGTTCTCTCAAGTCTTGATTGTATTGCCAATTTTGTGTTGAAAAGGGAAAATTATTTTATTTTATTTTACTGTAATCAAAAAGGAAATGTACATATCTGCTCAGCTAGTACTATTTGCAGATAAGCTAGAAACTCAATTAAGTAGTTAACTATTTTTCATTTCATTTTAATTTTTGATGATTATAGTTTGATAACTAGTTAACTACAGAGGATGAATCCTTATTCCAAGTAGTTCCCCTTGACCTTCGGAACAACCATGAATAGCACAATGCTAGGCGTATTTGAAACACTGAACAAATTTAAGGTGAATGGGCAGTGATTCAGAAGCCTGGAATATGGCTTGCCAGGTAGGGTGTTATACAATGTTGTTGATGTCAGTGCTTAAAAAGCCAAGACTGTGAATCATAGTTTCATCCATTGTGACAGCTGCTAGACCACGTAAAAAGACCTGCTACCACCTGACAAAAGATGAAATCAAGGTAAAGCAGTCGGGAGGAGCCAACTGGGTAACTGATATCCTGCTTTTAAAAATGCCAAAATTCTTTTCCATCACTTTGTTTTGCCTGACAGGTGATAAGAAATGGCAGCAGAAAAGAAACTACTGTGAAATTAAAAATAGTATCCCCTCTAGATCATTAAAACATGCAGATGCAGTACATTACCACAATGACAAATACAATATAAGGTACTTTTGGCTTCTCCCTTCTCACAAAGTGTAACCACAGCGGGTGAATCTGCATTTTTATGATCTAGCACAGATTTTATGCTGGATTCCCTTCCAGATGTGACCCTACCATTGATCCAAACTTGGAATTGGCACTAAAAATACACTGGCTTATGACCCCCAAAGCTGGGCTTGTGTCTCCTCACATCTTTCACATGTGAGGCAAATATGTAAACCAGGATGGAAACACAACAAATGCAGTGTAATACCTTAAATTAAAAAAGTTTAACAGTTTATTGAAAATACTGTCAATACCAACACCCCACCCCACCCCCACTTCACAAAAAGTACTGGATCCATAAGCTTGTTTTTTTTGTCACTACATTATTCTTCATGATCTGACTAAACTCTGTTTTCTAATGCCACTGAAGGACAGTTTCTTACTCCACCTTTGAGTTTAGTCACTAATGACAGGTATGACTAACCACACTGTTAGCTATGGTTGGACAGCACATCTAACAAATGTTTCAACCATAACAAAGGCTTCATTATTATTAACTTTGCAATTTAAACAAGAAAAACTGAGACAACTGCAAGGCACAGAGCCACTGTGGCTTCTGGTTTCCAGTGCGGTTATTCATAATGACAAGTTGGTCCTGTCATAAAGATAAAACAAGCTGAATACAGAGTAATAGTTGACATGCAGTATGTGTGTACTCATGCATTTCTATCTATCTATCTATCTATCTATCTATCTATCTATACACACAAGTGGAGACAGATGATATCATGCACACACACACACACTGACTGGCTAATGAGGAGTGAGTCATCATGTGGTGTGGGGTTCAAAGTGTAAACAAGATGGAGATCTGATGGATCTGCTGAGATATGGCCATTAGTGGGCTTCTCATCCCCCAGCACTGACACTGCCCCAGTGATGGATGTGGCGGCTTTCTCTTAATCTTGATAGCCTGCCTCTTGGCTGATCTCTATACGTTATCTGAACTGCTGCTTCACACACACACCAACACAAACACACATGCTAATTGCTGCTGGCCGCACAAGGATGGATCCATGACACAGGGGGAGACCTGAGAACTGAGCAGCCGTAAATGATACGTGTGTGTGTGTGTGTGTGTGCGCGTGTGTGTGTGTTCATGCGCGTGCTAAGTGCTGCAGAGGAATGATGTCATCTCTGTAATGGCACACTGGCACAGAGCGGTTGAGCTTTGTCCCGCAGCACCTCCATTCACAGACTGTGATCAGCGTCATCAAGGCAGATTATAGCGCACACTCACAGCCTGTGGTGGGATGATAGATCACACTGAACAGCCCTTTGTAATCACAGATTCACACACAAACACAAAGAGCATGTTCTAACAGACAAAAAAACAATCACCATCACCATCTGACAAATACTGCCTGACAGATCAATTTAAACAAAAGCCATCACAGCTTTTTAACTCAATTCTCTTTAATATCTCTCAAGATTTACAGTATGTGCATTTCTATTCATAAGAGGACGTGGTGCACGTTAGAGGTGAAGTGACAGAAAGTCATAGGAGAGGAAAGAAAGTGATAAAGTGCATACCGTGTTACAACCCAAGTTCCAAAAAGGTTGGGACACTGCATAAAATATTAATCTTTTAAAAATACAATAATTTGCAAATCTCATAAGAACATTTTATTTACAAAATAAAATATAAAACATATCAAATGCTGAAAGTAAGACATTTTACTATTTCATGAAAAATACTAGCTCATCTGGAATTTGATGACAGCAGCACATCTTACAGCCCCTTAGCTACCATAAAGAACAAAATACTAAACCTACAGCTTCAGGGCAAGGCTAGTAACTGACAAGGCCAGCAGCATCATTCCATCTGTGGTAACCCCTGCTTATGTTCACTAACTGAACTTTGCAAGGAAAATTTTCTGGAAAGCCATAATAAATCTAAAGTCTAGGGGGGACAACAGTGGCTCAGTCTATTGGAGGACCTGATTGGGAACAAGAGGGTTGCTGAGATCTTCAGCTCAAGACCAACCTGGACCTGGTGACCTACCAATTCAAGATCTCGTACTGGACCAATGCATACTGTGTTGGACTGAAGACCACACCACAGAAGGTATCAGGTCACCCTCTCCTTAGCACTGCCAAGGTGTTCTTGAGCAAGGTATGGAACCCCACCACTGTACTCTCTAGTACCTGTAATGGGCTGCCTTGCTCTGCACCCCTTTTGACACTGGTTGTGGTTCTGAAAAGAGGCAGCACAGTGGTGTGGTAGTGTCATGTGGCTCTGTCACCTCACGACAAGAGGGTCCTGGCTTTGAATTCACCAGCAGGCTGGGGCCTTTTTGTGCAGAGTTTGCATGTTCTGCCTGAGTCTGTGTGGGTTCTCTCTGGGTAGTTTGGTTTTCTTCAAATACATGTGTGTTAGGTTAACTGGTGATTCTAAATTAGCGTCGAGTATAAATGGTTGTCTTTCTCTCTGGGTTAACCCTGTGATAGACTAGCAATCCTGTCCAGATTGTACCCTGCTGGCTGGAATAGGCTCCTGCCCTACTATGACCAAAACTGGACTAGAGAAAGAAAGGATGCTGAAAGCATTGTAAAGACACCAGATCAAATGCTCAAGATTTTAGTTTTTGCTGTCCCTGTCATGGCTTTTTTGCAACATGTTGGTGGCAGCAAAGTCAAAGTGATATATACATACATTCATTTAACAGAGTAAAATTACTCATCTTCAACATTGAGTAGATTGTTTTATGTTACTATTTTTAATTAACCATTGTGTTTGAATAACCATCCCATCATTATATTCTATTTTTATTTACGTTTCACAAAACAACCCAACTTTTCTGTAATTTTTTTTTGGATTGTATGTTAAATTCTTAAAATGTTAAATTCTTAGGGGTTCATTGTCTTTTGGACTCTCTCAAACAAACGTTAAGATATATGGGAAAAAAAAATCCATCTTCAGCTGGTCTCTTGTATTCGTCCCAAGGGGTCACCACAGCAGATTAATTCACATTGGTAATTTGGCAGAGGTTTTACACTTGTGTCCCCACCTGAAATCAAACCTGGGACCTTTCACTCATACGGCAAGTGTGTAAACCACTACACCACGGGGATGCGGATGTTAAGTTACAACAGATCATAAATATTCAGATAAACTAATGAGACAATTTACATCATTGCACTTCAAGGAGAATAAAGATTGTTTTTCTGTGTTTTCTGACAGCAGTTACATGTTGTTTACAGAAACATCTTTACATCAGCTATGAAAACTTCACTAATGAGGACTATGAAATCCAGCTGAAAATCCAAGACAAAGGTAGACTTTAAGTTAGGATTTATACTATGGGTCATGTTTGGGTTTATGGAATAGATGAGCATGAGTAAATAAACATCTGTGACATAGTTAATGTCTGAGACTGCATACCTGCACGAAGGCCAAAAAATGTTCAAATTCCTATGTTTTTCTAAGGTGAAATATTTGCATGTCTTTATTTATAGTACTGAAACAAACCCAGGTCTCAGCAAGCTGGCATCTGCAAAGTTACATTATTTCTTCATGGTGTGTATCTCACAATGTTAAACAGTCCTTCAAAAAAAATCCTGGCTTCAGATCCAAGTCCAAAAGTTAATCACTTCTAAGTATGGCCAAGTCCCACCTCTGGTAAAACAAATTTTGTGCTAGTGTAAGCTTTTGCTTAATCCAGCTAACAAAAAAACAAACCAACATTCTCGGTTGAGGTAATAAGGAAACTGTACCAAAGGACTAGCCTGGGAATATTGAAGTATCGATCATGCTGTATTGATCTGCCCATCCTTATCCAAGTCTGGTCAAAGATCTTGGTGCATGTCACTCCCCCCTCTGTCTATCCCCCCTTATTTTGCGTCATCTGCTGACTGCTAGCCATCAGATATAAGCATTAAAGACTAAATTAACAACTTTGTTGTTCAATAATTAACCTACTTTATTATTTATGTCTAGGGACAATACATTTATTGTGTGAAGTCAAAGCAATTAGATTTCTTTTTTACTTAAAAAATACTTTACTATATGAGTATTCAGAAATAAATTAACTCAAGAAAGAAAGAAAGATCATTAAAGCAGCAGCAATTAGATCTAGCTCTAGATGTTTTCTCATTTTAAATCTGTTTGCCTTGTGTGGCAGAAGGTAATGTAGGGAATCCTAAACAGATCAACATCTGCTATACTTATATTTGAATGGGGTCATTCTCCTTTTTTTTAAAAAAAACTGTATTATACCCTAAATGTTACAGCAAATTCCCTCATGTTACAACAAATTGAACAGTAATTTTAATGAAAGTATGTCCTTTTGCAGGTCAAAAATTTTAAATGAGTGAAGTATCTTTCCAGAATTTTACTTTCATAAATGAAGCAACAGCATAGGTGTTTTTACATCATCTTCTACATTGACATCAAATATCCAAGGGATATATTTTCAGTTTCTGTACTATAACTTACTCATTTTGTTTTTTTCCATATCTTCCATAGTTTTTTAATGAATGGTTGATCTCGTCGTAGTATTTCACCTCTCTCCAGCAACAAAGAACCTGACATCTGACAATGAATGGTAAGCATGACCCTCTCAAGCTATTTCGCTCAACAGAGATGTTTTTGATGAGAAAAGAAAAGAGATGCAAATAAATCATCATCTGAAACTTGAAGGATGAGGCTAAGGAAAAGTAGTTAAAGGTTCGGAGAAACTGCATTAAAGGGTGATGGATGTTCCCACTCTTTTTGTTATCTACCTTGGAGATGCATTGTCATGGATTGTGAATGATTTTGTTTTTTCCATCTCCATCATTGATGGGACTAAACTGGATAACCTCACACACCGAGAGGCTGGAAGTGGACTGTTAGAAGAAAGAAAATCATTGTGTTGATTGATGCTTTTCATTTTGTCACATTGATCTGTTTTGGATTTGAGCGAGTGATGTAATCTGGTGGATACATGATAAACATTCAGTTTCATTAGACAGCGACTGTTAATTTATTCATGAACACCAACAAATGCAAAATCAAAGTAAGCATTTTGCATATTACAAAATGAACTCTCAAAATATCGCTTTACTCACAGGAGTTTTCTCTGCATCTGCACTCTTTTTCTCATTTTCCTTTCATTCATTTTCACACATCTTTCCTATATCATTTCAGGATATCTTTTGATTTTTTTTCTCTGCTGTCAACACCACTTTACTTCCACACAGAGAAAGAGAGAGGGTGATGCTGGGATGGATGTAGGGAGGGAAGTGAGTTGGAATAATCAGGAAACAGAAAAGCTGTCTGTTCGGCCTTCATCTCCTGTCAGCCCAGTAGATATAGAGCTCATCTCTTTCTCATGCACACATGCACATGCACACATACGCATACCTAGGATGTTTTCCTCATGTGATGAGGCATCATGCTCATCTTGTGCTCACTCCTGTTGCATAAGCCTACTAACCCTATTTCCCATCCTCCAGTCTCCTTTAGATTGAAAGTATTACCTCCAATTCTATCATGTGGCTGCATGTGACTGCATTATATGTGTGTAGCGAGTCAATATACTGTACTCTACCATGCTGCTTTTCATAGTGGGGAACAATGCTTCATTAAAGGTTACTTTATGAAATGACTGGATTTAATCATATTAAGTGTCTATGCACTATACTGTATATGTGCCTGCATTTTGCATCATCCTCCACTGACCTACATGGAAATGTTACCTCACAGACTGAGTGTTCATTACTCGATTAATAACTAACCCATGAGTGCCTGGCAAACCTCCTTTGACTAAATTGTCAGAATTGGTGTGCTCCATGTGGATGCTCTTGTAAGGCAAAACTGTGCTGCTAAGTGTTAAACTTCATTAGGTGCTGGGCACAAATTCCTATGGACACATGATACATTGAGTGGCTATCTTGATGTTTCCTCAGCTCTATATTAGACCCCTTTTTAACAAGTTAATGTAACTCTAGCATGTCTTTCAAGTTTCAGCTCAGCTCAGCTTTCTTCAGTGCCTCTATTAACTATTTAAAATGTGCTGTTTCAGTGTTTGAATCCAGTCCTGGAACAGTACTCAGCATTCAGTTGATGGCAAGGCATCTGACTGTATGATGTGTAAATGAGACTTTCTTTAAATTCTAACCAAGCAGCAACCTCCAGAGTTGAAAAAATTAACCCAATGCAGTGCCAAAAAACAAAACAAAAAATGTAATTCTTCAAATGGTCTTCAAAAATTAGTAGGCACCCATATTAAAATGCCCAGGAACTAGAAACAAGCTTACATCCTGGTTGAAAAAAATGTTCTGCATCTATAGCTGATTTCCTTATTTATAATATCAGTGTGTGACTTGTATAATGTTTTTACACATTAGTTAAGAGGAATGGATGGGAAAAGGGAGGTGATCTAGTTGTATTTGTAGAAGCAGTACACGTTCAGTCCCTTAAAGTCCATATGTCTAAAGGTTTTATGGGACAATTGTACATTTATTTTAAATTTATTGGAAAACAAAACATTCGTTGTTATCATTATCATTGAATGGAGGCGACTTACTCACAGTGGATTGAGTTGTAGGCAATTACCCCCTGAAACACAAGACCTCGAAGGGGTGAAAAAAGAAACAGAAAGAAAAAGAAAAAAAAAACTGGTTAACTACACGTTCAGCTTGTTTATGATCATTTTAGTACTCCAATATCATCATCATTATCACCGCTGGCAAGGAGGTTATGTTTTTGGTTTGGTTATTCGCAGGATTATTCAAAATTACCAGTGGGGCTCGGCTCAGGTTAGAAATAATTAACTTCTGGAATCAATTCACATCTGGAAAGCACAGAAATTGGAGGATAGTTTAGCCTTGGTGGAGGTATGCAGTCTTGGATTTCTCTTTTTTTAAACTCTGTTTCATGCTGCCCTTCAGAGGAGGGAAAGAAATACTACAAAACTGTCAGTCTGTGGCCAGTATTGATTGTTGCGGCCACCGAGGAGTTTATATTTTTGCTTTGTTTGTTTCTTTGTTACCAGCACGGCCATGCAGACACCTCCAAAGGGGCGTATAGAACCTGATTTTAAAAGACTGTGATGGGGTCAAGGTGCAAAAAGAGGCAGGTGCTCCAGCTCCAGACATGAAAATTTTACCCATGGTGGGATTTAACCCAACCTAGAAGTGATTAACTTCTTTAGTAAATCTGGATCTGGATCTGGCTTTGGATCCAGGGTTTGTTTATGTTTTTTTCTGAAAGGATTCTTCAAAATTGTGAGGTATGCAGTCTCAAGATAAATTTTCAGTACTGGTCTTTCAGGAAGCCTACACACAGCTTTGTAGACCATCAGCTACATGTTTACTGTCACCAGGGTGCAGTAACACAGACAACCATTCTGTGAATTACTCAGGCTTGCTGAAGTGAAACTGAGTGTTTAAAACAGTGAAAATGACTGCTGTTACCTTCTTCCAGTCCCGGGCTACTTTTCAACCAATCAGCATTTGACGCACAGCATCTACCGCATCGAGCTATGTATAGTTGCATTTTTAGATGACTGCAATGGCAGCACATATGTATCGGTTGCATTCCCCTCTGCACTGGCTCTGCATACAGATAATACTGCAGTATCATAAATCCAAGGTTCTTGTTACCTCATGTCAAGGCCCTACATTGTAGAAAGTCTGTAGTCTTAAGAACCTAATTCTGTTGTTTACATGCTGCTTATTCCTTTAAAAACTGTGTTTAGCACTGACATACAGAAAATGTTCTCATTCAAAATATAATAAACCTACCCTCTATGGTGTGTAGTGGGCAAAGTTTTTCCCTAGGGTACCCAAAAAGATTAAGCTGCATACATATGAGGTATCGTCTGTCTGTTTAAACTGAGCTGAATGCACCTGATGTCAAGTAAATTGTAGAATACAAGTGTTTCGTTCTGTAACTAAGATTTAGACATAAAAGTATGTGTAAATAAAAAGATCAAACATATTTAATCATTTTTTCTCACAGCAACTTTGTGCCTTTATTCTGAAAATCAATGTAGTACTGTACCCCTTCAATGATTAACATGCGACTGAATCGGGTCAGTGTAGACCCTCACCCACCCCCATCCAGCACACACATCCAGAATGTCAAGGTCACTCTGTTTCACACATCTATATATCTTCTCTGGCCTAAATGAAGGTTAGAACACACAGAGAGACACAACCAGAAAGATAAAAGTATTGCTTTGTGTGCATGTACACAAGCATGTATGAGCGTGCATTCATTTAGGTTTGCGTGTGTGCACAGTAGTGTGAATTACGGCCAGCACTCACCATTAAAACCACCGGGGAAAACATATATAGCTTCATTACTCTCTCTCTCCATTTATCCCTCCCTTTATCCATCCAGTTTCCTCAATGCGTTAAGTAATGGTTTTGATGGCGTGCTGGCTAGTGAGACAAAGAGGATCTAACCTACCAAAAATAATTAGCTTATTGAGAGGTGAAGTCAACATCCAGTGCAACACACTTCTCACACTAAGGGTTCCTGTTTATCATTAATGGGAAATCAGACTTTAATATGAATCTACACAAGCACAGATAAAGCTAACAGAATACATGTGACCTACACACCCTTTGTCACACCAGATGCCACCTGGTTCTCATCAGCATGTAGAAAAGGAGTGGATGCTTTGAAAACTGTTCCTCAATTATCTTAATTCATCTTACATATCTTTTCATGTCTGTCTCATGTCAGTTTGTAGTTCTGTCCTAGTCATATGTATCGCAGTATGCATGCGTTTGTGTGCACATGTGCCCATGTTTAAACTTCTGTGACAGTATAATTCCCCCACTCGTCTCCTAAAGGCCTCTTTCTCATCTGTGTTACATGTGTGTTTATGAGTTTGTGTGCAGGCTTTGACATGTACATCTGGGTGTTTATAGGCTTGTCTGTGTGTGTGTGTGTGTGTGTGTGTGTGTGTGTGTGTGTGTGTATTTATGTACAGTAAAGATCATTCCATTGGGCTCTGACTTGCAGAACCACCTCTGCATGAGAGCCTACACATGCGTGTCATGATCTAAACCACCTCCATGCTTTGCTTATGTGTGAGTATTATATTTTTTTTGAAAGAATGCTGCTAAAGGTTGACATTATTATGGTATACAGCCACAAGAAAGGAATATTTTACAGAATTCTATAAAGTCCTGTGAGAAACTAAGTACACCTTATGAATCAGTTGTTTGTTGAAACAGCTTTTGCAGCAATAACTTAAAGTAATGGTTTTCCGTATGACTATCAGTCTCTCACATCATTGAGGAGGAGTTTGGCCCACTCTTCTTTACAATGTTGCTTCAAGTCATTAAGTTTTGCGGGCATTAATTCTTAAAGTCCTGCCACAGCATTTCATTCAGGTTGAGATCTGGACTTTGACTGGGCCATTACCTTGATTCTTTTATTTTTCAGGCATTCTGATGTAGATTTGCTGGTGTGCTTGGGATCATTGTACTGTTGGATGACCCAGTTTCGGCCAAGCTTTAGTTGTCAGAAAGATTAGAGATCAACAGGTATGAAATCACTGCCTACTGGCCAATTAGTTCTCTGGAAATAATATGACTGATCCTGGAAGATTCCTCAGACCTCTGTGCAAGGCTAGTGGGAGGGTCTAAATTTTTTTTTTTTTTAATAGCGTCAAGTCTTTGTGAATCAGCAATAAATACAGACTCTTAGATGCAAATTTATTGACTTAATTTTATTCAAATTTTACAATAATCTGATTATAAGCCTTAATATATTATCTTATTTGTACTTTTTTGATTGGTAGTCTAAAATCAAATTTGCACATAAACTAAACCCTGTTCTTTATTAGATCTCAGACCATTAATCACCACCAGAGCTTCAGCTGAAAGAAAAAAAGCTACAACTGCATTACAAACATCTAAACATTAATTTAATGGAATAACAGCTGTAATCTGTCACATTCTCCCATGTCTTAATGACAGAGTTATGTTACTCTGTCAACTTACAGTCGCCATTTTTGTCAGCTTTCCTTCCTGGTTTCAAGTACACTAAATTTTATTTATATGATAAATCTTTTCCAGTGCACACACATTCAATTATTATTACTGTACTGTACAATGTTTTTCCCGTTATACACACTCATAGTGCTGTTTTATCTGTAGCAGCTGTGTTTTCAGTCTTTATTCTGTGTGTAACCTCTTCCTTTATAAAATCAGCTGCTCTGCTGCCACCAGACCCGTGGTTGTGATTGGTCAGATCCTGCCAACACTACCTGTTTCATGTGCATACACTCGTAACTAGATTAGGAAACCCTGGGTTAACTTATCAAGTTAATAACTGCCTTCCTGTGACCGCTTATCCCGATAACCAATGTTAGGTTAGATGAAGCCAGATAACAGCGAGAAATTCTGTATTGTGTCATACTACAGGCCTCTGGTCCTGTGGCTGAAAAATGAGGCCAACTCATCACACCTGCACCACTGTGCTTGACAGTTGATATGAGGTGTCTGTGCTGATATGCTGTGTTTGGTTTTCGAAAAATGTGGTGCTGTCCATTATTCCCAGATATCAGCACTTTGGTCAAATCTGTCCAAAGGCCATTGTTCCATAAGTCCTGAGGTTTGTTCAGAATCAACTTTACAAAACTAAACCATGCAGCCATGTTCTTTTTAGAGACATGAACAAGCCATACTAGTTCAGTCTTTTTCTAATTGTACTCTCAGTAACTTTAATATTTAATATGCTAACGAAGGCCCATAGTCAGAGATGTAGCTCTTTAGTATATTTACAATGTCTCTGGGCATTGCGTGGTCTGAGCTTGGGGGGAATTTGCTGGCATGTCAACTCCTGGGAAGACTGTGGCATTGTGCTTACTCATACCTGAATGCTCAAGACCAGCAAACTGCCAGAAACTTTGCTTGTATAGAGGTGGTCACACTCACTGGTGATCAATAAACCAAGTGCAATTCATTAGCAGCACCTGGCTACAAGTTCCCCTCTTAATTCCTATGTAAGAAATAAGGGTGTACTTAGTTTTTCACAGGACTCTATTCAGTCCTGTTAAAAGTTTCTTTTTCACATGTGGACTTACAGTTTGGTAACTCATTTTCTGATTATGAACAAGATAAAAGCAAATCCAGATAAAGAAAAGTCATAAACTGAGAATTAATCAAAGGGGGACAATGACCATAGATTTTTTTTTTTTTTTTATAAACCTGTCCTGTCTGGCAGCATTAGCAAGCAGAATCATCGTCTGAATGCTTTATTGTGCCAAACACATTTGATTTGCCAAAAGGAGTTCTATAAACTTTATAGGCTCCTCTTGTTGATATATTTCTTTCTTTATTTATTTTTTGCCAGCGCAGACAGGTAGGGAAGAGAAAAGAGAGAAAGAGAGAAGAAGAGAAAAGAGAAAAAAAAGAGGAAGAGTGCACATTTGGAGGCCAAGCACTGCATCTATAAAGCGCATACTGCAACTGAAATAAGAAAAACAGACATATGATACGCAAACATACAATCATATAAACATACACATATGAATGTGTGAGTGTGTGTGTTTGTCACAGAATGTACTTAGCACTGAGGGTGGTACGCCGCTCCCGTACTACCCAGAAGCAAGTCAGACAGTGGCAGGCCCGGGGGACCCAGGTCATCCGCAGCTC
>VUQH01040579.1:16745-27648 GCA_015106775.1 Etroplus canarensis
GTTCAAGGTGGGGGTGGGATTACATCTGGGATCAGCTCTGAGCCCCTTCTTGTTTGCAGTGGTGATGGACAGATTGACAGATTAGGTCAGGCAGGAATCGCTGTGGATGTTTGCATCTGACTTTGTGATCAGTAGTGAGAGGTGGAAGAGAGCCTGGGGAGGTGGAGGTATGCACTGGAGAGAAGAGGAATGAAAGTCAGTGGAAGCAAGAAGGTGAAGAAGAAGGTGGGATGGTGAAGATGCAAGGAGTAGAGTTAGTGAAGGTGGATGAGTTTAAATGTCTGGGGTCAACCATCCAAAGCAACAGACAGAGCACAAGGGAGGTGAAGAAGAGAGTGCAGGCAGGGTGGAGTGGGTGGAGACAAGTGTCAGGGGTGCTTTTGTGACAGAAGGATAGCAACGAGAGTGAAAGGGAAGGTTTACAAGACAGTAGTAAGCCCTGCTATGATGTATGGTTTGGAGACGGTGGCAGTGATGAAAAGAGAGGAAGCGGAGCTGGAGGCGGTTGAAAATGTTGAGATTTTCACTGGGGGTGACCAGGATGGACAAGATTGGAAATGAATACATCAGAGGAACAGCTCAGGTTGAGCAGTTTGGAGATAAAGTCAAGACTGAGATGGTTTGGACATGTGCTGAGATAGTGGATATAATGGACAAAGGATGATGAAGATTGAGCTACCAGGCAGGAGGAGAAGAGGAAGACTACAGAGAAGGTACATGGATGTAGTGAAGGGGGACATGAAGAGGGGTGGAGTGAGGGCAGAGGATGCAAGGGATAGGGTGAGATGGAGGCAGATGATCTGCCTCGACCCCTAACAGGAGCAGCCAAAAGAAGAAGATGTAATACTGTGGTCATTAACCTGTAATATATGTATAATGTAATCTGTGGCAGTTTTTTGGATGTAAAACCAGTGATCTAGATATAATTTTCAGGCTGCATCAGTAGTTAATGTAAATAAATCTTTTACACATCAATTAGAAACACACTGGTGGAGCTTCTAATATCCAGAATACTCTACACTTATGATCATATGGACAAAAGTCTAAGCTCACCCACAGATTACAGTTACAGGAACTTTTATAACATGTCATTCTAAATCCATGGGCATTTATAAGGAGCTTGTTCCTTCTTGCAGTTTCCACTCTTCTGGGAAGGCTTTCTACAACATTTGGAAGTGTCTGTGGGAATTTTGCCCCATTCATTAAAAGAAGAATTTGTAAGGTCAGATGCTGATGTTGGGTAAGAGGGTATGGTTTGCAGTCTCTGCTGTAGTTCATCCCAGAGGCATTCAGTGGGTTTTGGGCCAGTGCTCTGTGTGAGTTAGTCAAGTTCTTCCACATCAAACTCATCCAACCATGCCTCTATGGACCTTGCTTTGTGCGCTGGTGTACAGTCATGCTGTAGAAAAAGGACTTCCCCAAATTTTTCAAAGTTCAAAATAGCTTTATTGTCATTTCTGCAATATGTGTAACACAAATTGCGTTGCTCTAGGGGCCCATGGTGCTACAGTAAACAAAGATTCAGTATAAAAATATAGAAAATATAAAATTATATCAAAAATACTAAATAAGGCTCATAACAGATTAAAGTGGCAGCGCAGTGCAAAGTTAGAAGCATAGAATAGCCAAAAATGTCTTGGTAAGATGAAGCATTAAGATTTACCTTCAGCTGATCTTAGGGACCCAAGCCGACCCCAGAAAAAACAACCCCCTCCTTCATCAAACTTTACAGCCAGCACAGAACAGTCAGGCAGGTAACATTCTGCTGGCATTCATAAAACCCAACTTGTCCATCAGACTGCCAGATAGAGAAGCAAGATTCGTTACTTCATGGAATACGGTTCTACTGCTGGAGTCCAGTGGTGGCATGCTTTACACCACTCCATCCATCTTTGACCTTACTCTTGTAAAGCTTGCGCGCAGCTGCTTGGCCATGGAAATCCATGCCAAGAAGCTCCCAGTGCAGTTTTTGTGCTGATATTAATGCCAGACGTGCTTGTATTTATACACATATAGCGATGGAACTAAATGGAACTGCTGAATCCAATGATTAAGAGGTGTGGCCAAATACTTTTGACCATACAGAAACCTATGCAGAGAATCCCCTAAACTATACTAAATCTAGTGCACGGTTTAACAGTAGTCCATTAAAATGACTACACTGTAATTGTGCTTAGTGGAATTCACATTTCTATACACTGTCAAAAGTAGCAAACCTGTAAAGGGCTCTTATGAAAGTTACAGTCCAAAATGCAACTTGATTTTCAATGTTGGTAACTCAGATAACACTAGCTTACTTGTATTAAATAGCTAGCAGTTCAATCCAAACAATCTAAAGCATGGGAAAAAAATACACAAATCATTTCAGATAGTTAACTGGTCGCTTGTCTCGGCTTTTTGGAAATAATCTATTTTATTCATGTAGGTAATAACCAGTAATTTTAATGAAACTATGAAATGAGTTTTGGTGACAACATACAACTGAAATGCAGAATGAAAATCAGCATATTTTTATATATATATATATTTAGAAAAACTCAACTGCACTAAAAACTCATTTTCTTGCTTTTCTGATTCAATATATTCTCATCCTTAAAGGTGAACAGGCTTTGGGGGAAACAAAAATCACAATAAGTCACTTTAAGACACAGAATGTTGATAAAATACTGTAAATTAATTAAAATGCACATATGAACAGTACAGAAATTTTATTAAACATTAAAATACATGTATTTTCACAGAGCAAACATGACACACAAAAGAGCAAACATGACCATTTTCTAGGTTAAATTTCCAAAAGACCCATTTTTGAGTGGATCTGACTGAATTTAAACACCATGTATCCTAATACTTGCCCACCAACACAAACAAAAACCCTTAAGCTGATTTACATGGAATTTCAATTTCTGTACAGTATTACAAAACACATGAGCATTGTATTCCTTTCTGCACTATTCATACAATTGCATGTCAGTCACTCATGGCATCTTCTTCTCATTCGCTGTCATAGCTGTCACTGTCTGAATACGCCCCCAGCAGGCTGAGAGATGATGACCCATTTTGTGAAGCATCTGTGGAGTCAGCCGTCGCTGGCTTTGAATCTGAAAAACAACACACACAAAGACTGTGCCTTACAAATCAAAAAGCAAACTTTTGATTGAGAATTTGAACAATCAGGGACATGGGGGACAAACATTTGGTGAGGAAAAACAAAGATAAAGTACATAATGCCACAGCCTTCAAAAGAAAGAGGTAAACATAAGAAATTACACAAGATACTGATGTGTTACCTGTTTGTGAGGTGGAAGCAACAGCTTCAACCACTGAACTCTGTTTGCTCACAGTCACTGCCGGTTTCTTTCGCACCACCAGGGAGCCTAATGCCCCTCTACTACCCAGTGTCCCAACACTCCTCTCCCAGCTCTCCACCTTGGCTCTCTTTGCTCCTCCAGCTGAGGCTCCCTGGAGAAACAACAGCATAGCATTTCACTATTTCTAACAGCATGTTTTGTGGTTTGTTTTTAAGCATCTGCGTGGTTGAAAGACTCTCAGGCCTGTTACAATTTGCACTGCATTTTTGACTAATTTTTTAAAATCATAAACCCATCTTACACCATCTAATAAAATGTTCAACCGGCAAATGTTATTTTACTTCATCTGCAAGGTTTTGTCCCATTGTGTAAATACAGTAAAAGGATAAATTTCTACCAAAGCACCATACTAAATTTCATATATTTTTAATTTGAGTTTAAGAAAGTTTTTATATCCTTTGGTTACCTCCCTATATAGTAATTTTCACTTTTACAGGAAAAGTCATTCTGACACAAAACTTAATTCAACTGGGATTTATAGGAAAGGATGCATGTATAATAATAAAACTGCACATTACCTACAAAAAATATTCCAGCTTTAGGATCTTCAACACATCCCAAAAAACTCTAAAGATACAATTAGTTTGCTCTAAGCTTTTCTCTAAGCAACACTTACAGCAACCCTTTGGGGAATCCCTGTATTAAAAGGCGATGAGCATAGTGAACATCACTGGCCATCACTGCTATAACCTCTAACATAACAAATCATAATGCATAATGTGCTCTTCATGATTCCACCTCAGATCAGAAGACTCACCTGTCCACAAAAAAATACCAAAGTGAGCTTTGCACCAGCCTGGCACACTGTTCATGAACTGTGTACCAGGTTTTGTCCAATATATTCACCACCAAACTCCAATCTACAAAAACGGGACTTAGTTCTTTATTAACATTTGTTCTGAAAGTGGATCCGGACATTTGTAGATGACACTTAAGCATATTCACTTGCAAACACTAAAGGGACTTTAATGTTGGTGTCTATACATACCTGTGCCCCAGCTGGTTTGCCAGTAGTGAGGATATCTGTTGGTTTGTCTGGGCTAGACTTCTTTGACTGCGTGCTGCTGCTCTCCTCTTCCTTTTCGGAATCAGAGTCAGAGTCTCGGAGTCTTTTTACAAGGGCATGCTCCAACATCTCTCTGTTAAACAAAGCACACAGTTTAATTTTCTCAGAGTTTGCACAGATTAGAGGAAATAACACGGGGAATTAAATGTTTAGGACTCGGTTGGTATGCCTCTGCCTTAAATCGGACTCCGTGTGACCTTAACTTTTGACCCCACAATCTCAAATGTTATCAGATTTTCTACCTATCATAGGTATTACCCATACAAAGTTTGGTAGAGATCCAGCAAACAAGTCAGCTCCTGTTGTGGTAACGGATGGATGGACAACCCAAAAACATAATGCCTCTGCAGTGGAGGCATAATGAAAACTTTTTTAAACACAAGCATAAATTTAAGCTTCCATGTATTCATGCATTAGATACTTTAAAGAAGTTCTTTTAATTCAAGGTGAAACATGCAGTCGGTAATGTTTCACCACCCATTTTTCTGAACCGCCACAACTCACTTTGTTTCACGCTCATCCTCTTCTTTCTCTCGTTCCCTCTCCCTCTTCTCCAGCTCTCTGTACTGTTCAATCATTCCCTCAAAGTCCACCAGAGCCTGCCTCTGATTCAGCTCCTTCAACTCCTGCAAGTTCTCCAAAACCTCCATCTCTAACTTAGAATCCTTTGTCCGGTTCTCCAACACCTGGTTGAGGATTGGGAAACCATTAATTCTGCATTTAAAGAGTGAATTAAAGTAAGATCAGTGGATGACTTTTAAACACTGACCTTCATGGGGTTGTTCAGTTCCTCTTCTTCCCTCTCCTGCAGGATTCTCCTCTCCTCCTCCTCAATGAGTTTCTCTGCTTGGAAGTTTCGTGTTGCACCATGCTCCATGGCGTAGTCTGTGTTCTCTGGGTCAGTCTATGATGTCAACATACGATGTAAAATTGTAAGTAGGAGTTATTTCTACCCTAATACCAGAGATTACACTTCTTGTATCTCACTGTTCTATGATGATCAGAGTAATCATGCTTACCTTAAATGTAATCTCAGCCAGACAGCGGGTACATTTGATGTAGAAACGAAAGATGGCCAGTCCCATGTACAACTCATTCTGAACAGTCTCTTTTCGTGCATTGAACTTCTTTCCTTTGTAGATGTACTCACCACATGTTATACACCTGCAAATGAGCAGAGATTGCGACAATGTAGTGACAGGAGTCATTTACAGAAGCTTCTGTAACCAAACAACAGCTCTGGATCTACTGCAAATACAACCCATCTAATAAACAGTCGGCTGCCTTCATACAAATCAACCAAGATTCCTGACCTGGCGACAGAAATAAACTTGCTTTCATATTCAGTAATTATTGAAAAGCAGAAAAATGACTGAACAGCTTAGAACATCTACAGACAATGGCTAAATTAAACTAAACTGGACCTGAAATTTGACAAAATATATAATTACATCCAGAATTAAAACAGACTTGGCAAATATACCACAATGGCAGATATAATTGACCTATTTCAGTGTTTTCCCTTTCTTTACATGCTTGTATCATACAGGGGTAATTTATGTCAGTTCATCAAATGTCTCCCACCTGACCATCACAGATGTATCTGGAAAAAATTCCAGGGGAAAGAAACACTTCTAAATAGGAATTATGCAAAATTTAAGGTTCCTGCTGTCATTAGTTTTCTCTAAAAAAATATTTCAAGGGATGAAGGTCAGAGTGTTAGTAGATGTTTTTCTAGAATACTTTTTTGAGGGGCCATTTTGAAATTCCATTGTACGGAAAATTACTTTAGCTAGGTCCTGAAAAATATTTATGGTAAATATCTGGCACTATGGTTCTATGAATATGGACTCTCAGGAGATTAATACCTGTTAACAGAATGATGGATGCTTGAAGTCCCTAAAATATTTGGATGTCTAATCCCTGACAACAGATTTAGAGGGCTGTAGAAACAAACCTTTTGTAGGTAGGGGGCTAACATTTTATATAAACATCTTCTCATATATAGAAGGCATAATATTCTTTAAAAGTGCCCAAATCTGATGAAAGGTTTAACAGAAATTAAAGCTTGAAGAATGGAAAAAAAACAACCAAACAGATTTTCATCCAACATCAGTGTGATATTCTCCAAGTGTGTACCAAATCCAAATGAACTATTCAGAAAGAGCAAGTTTCTGTTACTATTACGGCAAGAATTTGTGATGGTGTTTTCTTCCTCTTTCTTCCAATATGAATTTTTGAAATAATATTTACACATGGAGACCACAGATTATAATAAATTCTAATATTTCTAAAATCCACAGGGTGGACTGGCCGTCCTTTCCAAGGGGAAGGACTTTTTACAAAGTCATTACTAATGGCTGATTCTAATTTTTTAAAACACACCCCATTCTCAGAATTCCTATTTGAAACTGATATGGAACCAAGCATGAAAACTATTTCAACTTTGTCCTTGGTTACAAATCATTTTATAAGGGGCAGCTATGGCTGTGTGTGAAAGAGTGAATGTAACCTTGTAGTTTTAAAAAGCTCTGAGTGTTCTGTAAAAGTAGAGAAACACTACACAAGTACCAGTACCAGCCCATTTATAATGGTCTAGTCCAGGTACAGGGAGCCACTAGCCAGTGTGGTCTTTGTGCCATTCCAAGCCTGGGTAAATGGGGATGGGGTCACCACAGTGGATCATCTGCTTCCATCACACCCTATCCCTTGTCACACCAGTCCTCTGCATGTCCGCCTTCACTACATCCATGAACCTTCTGTGGTCTTCCTCCTTTTCTTCTGCCTGGCAGCTCCATCTTCAACATCCTTTGTCTAATATATTCACTATCCCTCCTCAGCACATGTTCAAACCATCTCAGCCTTTCCTCTCTGACTTTGTCTCCAAACTGTTCAACCTGAGCTGTCCCTCTGAAGTACTGATTTCTTAGCCTGTCCATCCTGGTCACTCTCAGCGAGAATCTCAACATCTTCAACTCTGCCACCTCCGGCTCTACTTCCTGTCTTTTGGCAGTATCACCGTCTCCAAACCATACATCATAGTAGGTCTCACTACTGTCTTGTACACCTTCCCTTTAACTCTTGTCGCTATCCTGTCACAAAGCACAAATTACATTTGTCTCCACCCACTTCACCCTGCCTGCACTCTCTTCTTCACCTCACTTGTGCTCTGTCCAAATGGGAATGGTCTATGCCCAAGCTAACAATGACTGTCACCAGTGCTGTTGGTCAACAAGGTGCTGGTGGACAATATGCTACTGTTGTGTGAAGACAGAGGAGGGGTAAAGGGAGAAGGTATGTTTGGAGGCAGCGAGTGAGATGTTGAGGTTGGAGCTGCCATGCAGGAGGAAAAGAGGAAGGCCACAGAGAAGGTTCATGCAGGACATGAAGAGGGCTGGTGTGACAGAAGATGATGCAAGGGATAAGATGAGATGGAGCCAGATGACCCTAAAGGAAGCAGCCAAAAGAAGAAGAGGAGGACCCTCTGGTTTGTGTTCTCACACCTATGTTGTTTGGCTGTCCACTGACAACAGCATTTTTGTAACAGAGTCACATCGTTAGCCACACCAGCTGCATTTCAATGAAGAAAAAATAACTTTTTGGTATTATACACCACAGATGCTTAAAGTACTTCACGGACATACATGGATGACACATACATACCTCATATTGAACGGAGCCATCAATCTGACCACATACTGACGATCTTTGGGGAGTTTTAGCTTTGGGATTTTGGACGGATCGAAATCCGGAGGGTAGTATTTCTGTGGAGAGCAAAGCACACAGATTATGGCCATGTGACCAAGAAAGTTTAATTTACACGATTTAAAAGCTCACAGAGACTATGGCTCTCCAATACGAGCAGTAATAACAAAACTATCTACCAGCTTTGGGCTGAGTTACACTGTAACTATAGAAACTATTAAAAAACGCCACACTTAGATACGCTGCTAACGTCAGCCTGCTTGGTCTCGTCGGCAAACCATTTTAATGACTACAAATAAAGCAAGCAGTTTTGGCTCATATACTTACATTCAATACTTTTCTTTCGGACATTGTTGTTTTAGTTGTAGCTCAACCGGGCAGAAAGAAACGTCGATAACTCGGCTGAGAGCTAATCCACAGACTGCACGATGAACTTCCAGGTTCCTCATTAACGGCTTCCGTCCTTTAAATCGTGTTACTGCCCCCGCGTGGAATAAGTGAGTAACTACAACAGCAACAACATTAATCATGGACTGTGGAATCTATGACAACACATTCATTGTAAAGGCAACTATAAAAAACAAAAACACGCCTGAATAAAAGTAACACACACACACACACACACACACACACACACACACACACACTGGCCACTGCCTTCAGTTACTGTCTGCTGCTTTCTTGTGAAGACAGTGCAGGAGAGCAATACCAGTGTGATGAATGAATGGCCTTGTAACGAAGTTCCACTTCATTACTAATATACCATATTGGCACATGAGTGAAATGCATTAAGAAATATACACAAACTGATTAATGCAAAGTGTTATTAAATGTTCTTTGGATGTGGCCTGTCAGCTGGTACTGACAGATCTGCCCTGAAAATGATAAGTATTGACAAGTTTTTGATAAATAAGAAATAATTTTAACTTATCTGCATAACTGAGTGAAATGTTGTTCATGAATCTCACCTGTATTTTCCTCCCAGGGGTGTTGCACCAAAAGAGTCCCCAGTGCTCTGAGCATGCTTTTAAAGGTTCTGGGTGGTACCACATAGAACTGAGCGGGTATAGAGATAAATTAGTAAGTTTTAATTAAGGTTATAGATGATAGGCCCAAGGGTGGAAACCTTATTCAATAGTTTGGGGTTTTAGTAATATTCATTAATGTTAAAAAAGTTTATTAGTAAAATTGAATGTGTATTTGTTAGTTAAATTGTTGATATAAGTTCCCCCCATGTAAATGGTATGGCTGTAGGGTCATGATGAGCAGACTATAAGAGACTGCCAGACAACACCACAGTGCGGCTGAAACCATATACCACCTGGGGACAACATTGTTTTTATTTTTGTATAATGTCTTTGTATGTCATCATTGTTGGTGAATAAACACCTGGTTGGTCTGCACCTTTTCTCTACCTCAAGCCTCCTATTTCGATCCAGCCACTGCTGGCCATCCTAACAGGACTCTCAGGGGTAAGGAGGTTTGTCAGTGATGTGGGGGTCACTAATATGGTTTGGTGTGTAAACACAAGCCTGTCAGCCACACATGTGCATTTACATTACTCTCGGGAAGGTTTAGGAGAGGGTTAAGGTTATTCCCACAAAAGGAAATTGGATCTTGATTACAGATTGGTCTCAGTGTGGGTCAACCTGTCTGATTTAAGCTTTTTTGAACAGTGGTGACATCAGAAGAAGGGTTGAAAAAAGATGGAAAATACATTTAAAAAAATCTCCCTGCAAGATGTGGATAACAGTTTTTATATATACTATTTCTCTTGTGGCCACATCGGGTATATAATTCACATTGCACTTTTTCCATTAAGATTCATTTATTTTCTATTTCATTTTCTATCTTTCAGTTTTATTGGTATTTATATGTACTATTTTAATGGTTTAACTTTGAATGTTTATGGGGCGTTGCATTGTTACATAAAGGTTTGTACAGTTTCATTTTCTTATCTTTCCTGTCCATATATATTTCTACCTAATGGGGGTGGATGTCTCCCTTGTGGCCTGGATCAAGGACTACCTGACTAGCAGACCACAGTATGATCGTCTGCAGAACTATGTGTCAGAAAGTGTGGTCAGTAACACTGGAGCTCCACAGGGGACTGTTGTCTCTCCCTTTCTCGTCACACTCTATACCACAGACTTCAGCTACCGTGCAGAGACCTGCCACCTCCAGAAGTTTTCTGATGATTCTGCAGTAGTTGGGTGTATAAATGAGGGTGATAAGGAAGAGTACAGGACTGTAGTGAGCAACTTTGTCACATGGTGTGAAAGGAACCATCTGCAGCCAAATGTGACAAAGACCAAGGAGCTGATCGTGGACATGAGAAAGACAAAAACACCTCTGACCCCTGTTTCCATCCATGCGGTCAGTGTGGAAATGGTAGAGGATTACAAATACCTTATAAAAAGGGTCAAAGCTGTCTCTATCTTCTGAGATGACTCAGGTCCTTCAATATCTGCCGGATGATGCTCAAGATGTTCTATGAGTCTGTTATCGCCAGTGCCATCCTCTATGCTGCAGTGTGCTGGGGCAGCAGACAGAGAGTAGCAGACACCAGCAGACTCAACAAACTGATCTGTAAGGCCAGTAAAGTTGTTGGGGTAGAGAAGGACTCGCTGACAGTGGGGTCAGAGAAGAGAATGCTGGCCAAACTAAGGTCAATACTGGACAATTCTTCACACCCCCTCCATGACATGCTAGTCAGACACAGGAGCACGTTCAGTAATAGACTCATTCAACCACGAAGCTC